>BMAU01016142.1:947500-1102500 GCA_019973935.1 Trichonephila clavipes
TCTAAAAGATATCAAAATCAGAAATGGTGAGGGCTGGTCATGACCAAGCCAATCTGGTGGCTGCAAAGAAATATGAAGTTCCGAACGAGAAAAGTTTTCGAGACAACCTGAGTAAGTTCAGTGGGCTAGAGAATGCAATTTGATTGGCAGACAGAAGAGGTCGGTTATCTGAGCCGTGCTCAGAATACGAACTTAAGCAAGTGTTTGAAAGGGAGTTTAACGCAGCCATCAGTAATCTCATTGACTCTATAACTAAACGTGTTGCTTCGTCAGATGCTATCCCTAACGAAATGGTGGCTATTCTCGATTTGTGTTACGGACATCATTTAAAAATGAACGTTATTCAATTTGCATTTTTTACTATCGCGTATTGTATAACGTAGTAAACTAGAATAAATTTTTAACATTTACACATTTTTGCACTCTAAATTAAAAAAGTATAATTTTGCATTATTCTAGCTAAAAGTTAATTTGTAATGTTCAATTAAGTATTGACAATTTTTCTTATTTTTTGTGAAATAAATGCAAAGTGAGATACTAAAATAGAAATACATAATAACTGTTAGCACTGGATTGATTACTTATACTTATCGCTTTCCCTCCTACAGCATGACCTACATCGGTTGTGAGTCAAATCTAATCCTTTACATGTGTTTCCTGCGTTGCATGCTTTCGAACCAATTCATTAATGGCTTGATTGTTGAGTGATTGAAGTAATTTGGCCACAGTATCAAAGTGACAATGATTCAAATTGGAATTCTGATTCCTCCTACACAAATCCATATTATGGTATAATGGGGCAAACCTACGTTAAGCAAAACTTAGCTACGAGACCCTTCTTCTAGTGATGCAGAGTTAATGGCTCGAGGCACCAGTTTAGGCATTGTTTTCTTGGTTTGGGGATATTTAAAAATATTGATGATTGCTGGAGATTTAAATCAAAAACAAATTTAAGAGCTGCTTAATTTTAAATATTCGTAATTTATCAATCTCCTAAGCGTATTTTTTTCTAAAGTGACTAACTCAATTCGGAACTGTGATTTTGAAGAAACATATAAACGAATTTTTCTTATATTTAGTGTTCGCTGAATTAGAGTATACACAGAAAAATTGCTTTAAGAATATTATTTTAAGAAAAAAAAATTTAATGCAATTTTTTGGCAAAAATTGAAGAAAGAATTACATATTTTTAAAACATTCTCTTTTCATGAAAAATATTTGAATAATAATAGAGAGAATTTGGTTTATATAAAGCTAACACTACTGTACAGGGGATAAAGTAGGATTTTTGAAATCTCTTAGAAATAGATTTATTTTTATTTAATACATCAGAGTAGAGAATTGTTTAATAAAAAACACCGGCTATTATTTTAATGGATCAAAGATCTGAAAATAAACTGAATTTTTTCAAAAATTCTAGTTCAGGCTTTGTACATAAGTCCTACAGGCAAAATATTATTATTATAGTTGCATTTTCCATAAAAGAAGAACATTTTGAAAATATTCTTTCTACATTTCTTGTGAAAAAATTGCTTTTAAGGAATGCAAACACATCGAAATAACAAAAATCGATTAAAACACTCTTTTTGCTTTTTATTTTATTAAATAGAAGTATCTTTTGGCTTTACAAAAAATCCTTTTTTGTTTCTTCACTACCTAGAGGTCAAGTTACAATCAATTTTGTAAAATTAGAAAAACCAGAAGTGGGTCTTTAATCTGCTAGAAGTAGGTATTCAAATTGTTGAAAATCTTTCATAATGAGTATGATAATTCAAAACGTTATAATGTATTTCTAAAAAAACCTTTTTGAACCTGATATTTATATCAGCGTTTCTCAAATTGTGGGGCATGATATCCCTATGAGAGGGTGCGAGCTTATTGAAAAGTCGAAAATAAAAATTTAAAATAAGTATTAATTCACTGTGAAAGGAAGCAAAACACAATTCATTCTAACATAATTAAAAAGTTAAATATTCATTTACACTAATATAATATACTTAAAAATTCGTATCTCAGTAATGCACAATATTTTTGATACTTAATTTATCAGTACTAAGTTAGAAGCATGAATAATAATTACTAGTGGCTTTCATGAAGTTGTCTACTTGTCTTGATAACTTGTACGATTTATAATTATAGCCTATTGTAGCTTTGGCGTCAAAATACATTTTTATAGCATTGAATACATTGTTATTGTACGGGGGGGGGAGGGGTGTGATGAAAATTCTGATTTAAAGTTAGGTCGCAAATATTGAAAATTAAGAAACACTGATTTATATTATTTTCTAGAAAATGTACTAAACTATTTCTTATTGTATGAATATTTTTGAGTTAGGTCTTCTTATTTAAATAATTGTTTCATAAAGATTGTCACTTTTCTTATAACATTTAGTCTATCAGCTCTAAAATTTTAATAAGACATTAAAATTTTAGTACACTTTTTAGATACAGACATCTAATTTGCTTGGTAAGACTTTGACTGTGTGTTATATGTTTATTACTTTTTCTCTAATTGCTTTGAAGTTTTTTTCAAAATATTACTAAAATTTCACTTGCAGTTAACATTTTTGAAAAATTCAGATATTTTTTTTAAACATTGGGAGTTAAATATTAAAATGTTTTGCTATTGATCCCTTAAAAGCATTCATAATGTTTTATTAGGCTATTTTTTAAAAAAAAATTACTCTGAACTTTTTCGGATACCTTAAATACATTTTTTAATAATAATAGTCTTAAAAAAACTTTATATGTGTATTCAAATTCAACAAACAATAAATATTAAAAAAAGTACGTGATCTTTTATGCTTTCGAACTTAGTCAGTCCCCTTAAAGATTTTGAGAAATGATTGTCTTGTGATTAAAAATAATTCAAAAATTATAATTGTATTCGATTTTAAACGAGGCCGTTCATATCATGTGCGAACATTTCTAGAATTGTTACGCTTTCTTTTTATAGCTGCGATCCTATTGAAATAATTGAAGTCGAAAAGGAAAGCATGAAGAAGAGAAAAAGATGAAAAATAATAAAAGGTAAAATTGAGAAAGTGAGTTTATGAGATTAAGAATAGAATAGCAGGCACACATATGTATTATTAAAAAAATTATCTTTGAGTGACTTTCTTGTTGACTTTTCCAGAAGAGAACAAAAGATAAAATTCCGTAAGGACAATAAGACGTTTTTGCAGAAAGTATTTTGAAAGGTTTTAAATCTATGAAAACAAAAGCAGCGACATAGATTTCTGAAAGCAACAAAATGATTCGCTTTGAACGACCTCTAAGGCTTTAAAGCAGTGTTTCTCGAACTGT
Organism: Trichonephila clavipes; assembly: GCA_019973935.1. Taxonomy (NCBI): domain Eukaryota; kingdom Metazoa; phylum Arthropoda; class Arachnida; order Araneae; family Nephilidae; genus Trichonephila; species Trichonephila clavipes. The sequence continues at coordinate 950,807 of BMAU01016142.1, forward strand.
GGGGCACGCCCCTAGGGGGCGTGGTAACCCTGTGAGGGGGCGCGAGCACATTGAAAAGTCGAAAACAAAAGATTATTTTAAAAGAATTATCAATTTACTGAAAGTAAACAAATAAAATTCCGACCTTATAAAATTAAATTACATTCTTTTACCCCGATATAATACACTTATAAATATATTACTGCGCAATGTGTATGCATTTTATGTTTAATTTATAACAATAATAAGTTAAAATTATATGTAAACATTAACACTTATCTTAATAATTTGTATGGTTTATTAGTCCCTACAATGACGATTAAAAATTATGAGATTCAATCTTCAATGCCACCGGTTAACACGTGGCGAGCGTATATGGTGTTGGAGGAGGATAGAAAAGGAGTTAATGAGCACAAATCATTAATTGCTGGTTTCTACATTCTAGGTAAAAGTAAGTTTCTACATTCGAAATAAGTAAATCTTTCGCAAACATTGTCAAGATCATTTTATTACATTCCAAATGCTTTCGGAATAATTTTTTATGGATAGCAGTTCACAGATAAGATCGTACTTCGGAAAGATGTTTATATACGTCCGGGTCAAATAACGCACAGGCTGAGCGAGTCATTTATATACGCACTTGAGGTTATAGTCGTATTGTAAGTGTAGCATTAAAGTATAGTTTTATTGAATTCAATACATTGTTATTGTATGGAAGGGGGGCGCGATGAAAATTTTTATTGAATATTGGGCCGCAAGTTGTGAAAGTTTGAGAAGCACTACATTAACGTTTAATTGGAAATAAATAAAAGAATATTTTTAGGTTCAATGACTTGTGTCAAGAACACAAAATAGGAAAGCATTTTTGGAAAAAAAAACTTACTTTCTTGACTTACGCACACCACATAAGCATGCATCAGTCCCTTTACGGGCGGGTTTTCAGTGCCAATAGAGCTCAAACTCCTGATATGTCGACCACGAGTTCACGACCATTAACCCTTTCGCTGCGTAGAGCTACGTCTGCTCCGTGTATTTTGCCTGTGGAAATCGCGGGATGATGTGCAGCGCGAGGGTTAATAAATAATCTTCTGTGACCCACTGTTGTTTTGAAATAAATAAAACTACGCAAAATTTTAATCTAAAAAAAATTGTCTCCCTTTTACATCATACTATATAACCATAGTTTTTTAAAAAATTAATTAAGGAATAAAATGTATAAGAATAATTTTAAATAGTATTATGCCACAATTATTTTTTATACCAAATAGAATTAAGTAAAAGAATTTTATGACATTTCAAGACTTATTTTAGAATGGTTGTAAATATTCGTAAATATATTATTCCATTGCAGTCAATAATGATTTATTTTAATTTATACAGAGCAATAATTCTGTAATGTTTACTAATTTACTGTAATATAAATATTTTGTAGAACTTCTAAAGCTGAACACATCTACCCAACTTGACCTGTTTTCATATATATATATATATATCGAGCATATATTGCAACACATTCAATGGCAATCCTATATATGTATGCCAAATAAATTTATGATAGTTATTCCGAACTTCTGTGACATTAACTTAGTTCCACTGTGATGTGTACTTTATTAATTTACCAATATTTAACTCTGTAACTTGATCAGTAAAATCCATTCAATATTAAAATAGTACAAGATGGCTTGGTCTTTAATACTGGTTACTTCCCGTAATTTGTGAATTAGTCTATACTAAATATTATGTAATATTTTCTTTTTTTACCAAATGTAGAAGAGTATTTCATCTTTTAAGGTATCCGACTAGGTTCGGAACAGTGATTTTGCAAAAGCGTATAAATTGATAATATTTATGATAGTTAGTGTCACTTACATTAGAATATATGCATAAAATTGTTTTAAGGATATTTTGACAAAAAATTATTTAAATACAATATTTTGGCAAAAAATTAACTTAGAATAATCTATTTTCCGAATGTTCTCCTTTGTGAAAAATGCTTCTATTATAATAATATTTTGCCTGTATATAGATCAGACTTCTCTACGAGGCTCAACTAGAATTTTTGAAATATATAACTTAGAAGTGGGTTTATCTATTTTTTACTACAACAGAGAGGAGAAATTTTAAGAAAAAAACACCGATAATTATTTCAATTGGCTGTAACTCTGAAAATAATGTGAATTTATAAAAAAATAGTTCAGACTCTCTGGAGAAATCTTTACTTTATATAAGCAAAATATTATTATTTTAGAAGCATTTTTTATAAAAGGAGAACATTTTGAAAAAAAAAAGGTTATTCAAAGTTAGTGTTTTGCCAAAATATAGTATTTAAATATTTTTTTTTGTAAAAATGTCCTTAAAACAATTTTATACATATATTCTAATCTATATGACACTAATTATCACGAAAATTATCCATTTATACGCTTTTTTAAAATCACGGTTCCGAATGTAGTAGGATACCTTAAGACGTTTAGAGTTGTAGTCATTTTCTATAATTACTAAAAACACGAAACTGCTTGAAAGGCTTAAAATCACATTCTAATTGATATATGAATTTATTTTGAACATTTATACATGTAATAATGAAATTGATTTAAAAATTGTACACAGCCATTTTCAGTGAGAAAATACTTTGGTATACGAAAGGTATTTCAATGTTTTTACTAGATTTCGTACACTTATATTGAAAAATAAAATAATAATACAGAAGGTCGTTCACACTTCATGGAAACGATTTTGGTAGTTAATTGTTATCAATAAAGTTATTTTTTGTGAAAATTTACTTCTATCTGATAGTTTTGATTCTTGATTAGAATTTTTCATAAAAGTAAACTTTTTCTTAAGATTGCCATACGAATTTCGTTCCATTCCTCTAGAAAACTTTCCGAAGCTCGTTCAGTGTTCTTGGATGCAATAGTCCTAAAGCTCGTTTTAATAAACCGCAAAAGTTTATTGCAAAAGCTTAGGATGATTTTGCACGTATTTCATCGAATGGGATACACTTTATTCCTGTTTCTGATTCTTTCTTTGCAAAGTAAGCGGTAATTGACTGCTACGAATGACTAGAGGATTTGTCCATATTAAGTTCAAATTATCAATGACTTTTCTACATAAAGACAGAATTTCTTCTTCAAAAGTTGATTCTGAAATATTCTGCAGATAATATAGAGTGAATTATAAATTTGACTTTACTTGAGACGTTTTTTATTTTTAATTTGCTGTTAGAAAATCTAGCAACTATCATGTATCCCTTTGGGAACTTTACTGTACACCGATGAAGCCATTTCGTACAGTCATTCCCGTCAGTTGTGCAAGAGGATATGGATCTTCTTTTACTACAATCCCTTAAATATACCCATCTCTCACCGAATGTTACCACAAATTTTCATTTTTCAGCAGCTAGGTGTTTTTCACAATGTTTTCAACAATTGCTTTTCTTTCAGCAATAAGTTTTAAAAAAGGAGACGAACTTCAGGATTTAACACGTAGTTTAATTTTAAATCCTTCTCAATGACTTTAATTCGAGAAGACATCCCCAGTCTGATGCAATGAACCTTTGAGTCGGTGGATTTACTTTTAGGATCAGAAACTTCGCTTTCTTGATAGTTGCCTGCGCTTCAACAGTCTTTGGAGGAAGTTTTGCGATCATATTTTCCTTTTTACTTTCTACTACCTTTGAAATTTAATATCTTTATATATAAAAATCTTCTGCACGTGTGTTTGTCACTAAATTCCTCCTAAACGGCTGGACCGATTTCGATGAAATTTTTTGTGAGGGTTCAAGTAAATTAGAGAAAGGTTTAGTTTCACAATTCGGTCCAATATCACAATTAGTTAAAAAGATATTAATTAAAAACATTCAAAAAATACAACTCAACATTCATCTGCATTGTTGTAACTACGCTTTTCTTATAAACAAGTAATATAAAAAAAAATTAATCAATTCCTACTTAGATCAGCCAAGAAAAAATTATTTTAGCTACTTTTTATTAAATAGTTGCAATTAATATAAATATGTATATACATATGACAGAATCACAACATTAAGTGGTCATTAATTTTTATTAATTATCATTTAAGTATCGTATTGTCATCCAAAACAATCGTGTCTATAAAATTTCCTTTCAACTGAATGCTTTAACACGTGAGAAAAATACCTTTTCAAATTTTGACATAAGTCGCCAAAAGGGTCGTTAAGTTACTAAAGTGGCTGTATTTGTGATTTTTTAAATAATTAGTTTTAATCAATTAACTTTAATTAATTATAATTAAATTATTATTTTGTCATCCTAAATAATAATGTACATTACATTTCAGCTCAATTGAGCGCTTTAAAATGTATTTTATTAACGATTGAAAATACCACCAAGTTAAATAAATAAATAAACAAACAAATAAAATATGTATGGAGATCGTGAGTTAATACTTGGAATTGAAAAAGACATAAGTTGGCGTCGAATGATTTTCAGCCAAACTGGCCAAACCCAGTCTTTATTGTTACAAAAATGCAAACAATTCACGCTTTTTAGCGTTTTTAATTGATATCTTTTCAAATAATCTTTATGTAAGTAATTTTTCTGTGCGCGTGTATGTAACTGAACTCCTCCTAAACGGCTGGACCGATTTTGATGAAAGTTTTTGTCTGTTCCAGTGGACTCGAGAATGGTTTAGATTTAGAATTCGGTTTAGAAATGTTTATTTAATTAATTTTTTATTTATAAATTGTTGATCTTGGAATGTTTTACAATGGATCCGGCAGACTGCTCTACGATCACAGTATCGAATATTCAAAAATCTTTTATTTTGAATGTAAGATGTGTCTACAGGACAACGTCTGTCAGGTCCTCTAGTATATTATAAATACATTTGACTGAAATGCAATAAACTACATTTTTACACCGCTTTTTTAAATTACTGATATAGATATTTCTCCTCGGAAAGCGTAGTTAGCTTCGAGCCATATATCATTTTAGGAGTCATTTTTTTAAAAAAAATATTTTATTTTAGTACATTTTAATCGAAAAAAATCTTAGCAAAAGATTATTCTGAAGTAGCCAAAACTTTATCTCAAAATGCAAACGAGAAAATGAATTACAAAATAGTTTTCATAAAGTGTGAAAGAACCTTTTGTATTTATATGGAGATTTTTGGTTTTTCTTAAGAGAAAAGTTTAAGCCCAGACGAGATATAACATATATTTTGATTTTAAGGTATATCACTACGTCCAGAACCGTGATTTTGAAAATAGTATAAGCGAATAATTTTTTTTATATTTAGTGCCATTTGAATTAGAGTATATAAAATTATTTTTAAAATATTCTTCTAAGAAAAAAAAATGTTTAAATGCAATTTTTTAGCGCAGGATGAAGAATCACATAATTTCAAAATATTATCATTTCAAGTGCTTCTAAAAAAATAATATTTTGCATAGATAAGACTTCTGTACAAAGCTTGAACTAAGATTTTTGAACATATAAGATAAAAATGGACTTATTTATGTTTTAATGTATCAGAGTAGATTTAATTTGAACAAAAAAAAAATGATTTTAATTTTAATTGATTATAAATCAGAAAATAATGTGAATTTTTCTCATACCGGAATTACTTTTATTTTCTTCAATTTACCCCTTTATCCCCAATCCTTAGAGTCAATTACCTCATTCCAATTCGTAAAGGTTGTCTGCTCAACAAAACAAATACCCCTTCCAAATTTCAAGTATGTATGTGTAATAGTTAAAAAAAAAAGAGAATTATTTAACTTATAAAACCCCCACCCTTCTCTTTGGAGTTGATTTTCGTAAAATGTGACCATAGCGGATCTGTACCCAACAAAAGATACTTTCTTGCCAGATTTAAAGACTTAAGGTTTAATAATTGAAAAACGGGGAACCCTCTATCTCCTAGCCCCTTTTTTAAAATTCATTCTTGCAAAACCCTTTTTTAAAGGATCTCTTCTTAACAAAATAAATAATTCTGATAATTTTCAAGTCTGTAATTGTAATAGTTCCAGATATTTTGTGATGAGTGAGTCACACTTTTTTCTATATATAGATAAGCATGTCTTATGTAAGTCAAGTTATTATAAACTTATGAAGTGACTTGAATTCATTAAAGAAAAAACAAAATATTACTATGGGAAAATGATTATACCCATAATATGATATGTACTATGCTTTATTAAGAACAAAATAATTGTGGGATGATATAATAAACACCAAGGAAGGACGTCTTTCTCCTGTCTCTGCTGTTAAGCGTCACTATGCGCCCATCTAAGTAATATTCCGTGCAATGCCACGTCAGGAACTGTTCATGGGCTGTTACGTCAGTGTGAATTGTTCCACTCGACATGACGGAAAGGGGGGGGGATGCGACAATGCACATGTTACGGGTCTATCCGTGATTCCACTAATAAACATCTCGGTAAAATTAATATTATTAACTGTGATTTCATTTGAAAAATTATCTGTGTAAAGAAGATGGTATTTATGCAAATTAGAACTTCTATTTAAGTGCTTGAAGTAGAGTAGGGGAAAATGTGATTGAAAGTGGATATCGAAACGAGAACAGGATAACGATTGGAGGTCGTAAAGTTAGTCAAGTTAACTAAAGATAATTCAAGTAGTGGAGTCAAAAGCGCTCCGATAATAAGATAAGTGCCTTTATTTCTATGATCATTAAATTAATCCAACATGATTGGTCATCGGGTTTAATGTTTTAAGTGCATTCTCCCTTTAAGTTGTCTAATGTGACTAAATGAAAGAGATAATAAAATTGTGTTTGAATTACTATGGCTGACCCTTATCGAATCCCACATCCTAAGCACCAGCGCCACCGAGACGTTACACATATCCAACTCTAACTTACCTGTGTGCAAAAGAAGAAGCGTAAATTTTTCAAGTAGTAAAATGACATTGAGATTAAATGTTAGTAGTAATTTAAAAAAAACACTGTTTTACTTTTTTTAAAAAAAGTACTGTAAATAATGCATTCAAAACAAAATGTATGTAAAATTCTAATTCCACACAAGCTGTTCTACTTAAACTATCTCGAAACTATCCTTTTGAAAATAAATAGGAATAAACTATTTGCTTATATATATACAAGAGGAAAACAATCCTTTAAACTAGTTCTATTCAACACATAATATTGAATTTCACTCTGTTTAAATTCGTGGACGGCATTCTTAAAAATGCAGGGAATTCAAGGTATTTTTAATAAATTCGTTCGACTTGCTAGTCGACAAAGAAAATTTTTCAAAAACATTAGTTTATTTTTTCAAAAATACACTGTATTTGAGAAGGTAGCGATATGTGAATGTTTCTTGGATTATTTTAGCCCAATGATAACCAGTATAAACGAAAATAAATACTGTAAAATGCAAAGTATAATGCTCACCTATACTTTAAAGCTGCATTTCAACAACGCTTAAAAATACATAAGCAATCGTTAAATCATTTAAAAATACATAACTTTTGTACACAAATTTTTATTATTATTTTTTTTAATTTGCTGAAGAAATGGTTATATTTTATGCTGATTAATTTAATATTAACAAATATCTTTCAATTATGCAAAATTATTACGTAACAAAACTGCAAATCTTTATTATTGACTTCTATTCTCTAACTCTGGATTCATTATTGCGGGAATCGAATTGTTTCAAAAATGTCCTGTGTGGCACGCTGAATCCTATTGGTAGATTGGTTTAGCACGCTGAATCCTATTGGTAGATTGGTTTAGCACGCTGAATCCTATTGGTAGATTGGTTTAGCACGCTGAATCCTATTGGTAGATTGGTTTGGCAAGCCTCAGATAAAAGGTTGCATACCCCTGTATTACACTATAGTTAGGCAATTCAATATTAAGAGTTTTTTTTTTAATCTATTGAAAAGGCGTGAGGTATACTTTGTACTTAATTTTTACACTCAGCATTTCGGAACAGAACTAGTAAAAAATTATAACAGTTAATATAGAGCACACCACGATTTTATCCGAATGACATTAATTTTCTCCTTAATCATTTTATTCTTATATCAAGAATTATTTTTTTACTTTTTAGTTCGATTCACTATAAAAGCGTGTTTTTTAGGTTTTTTAAACTATAATTTATTTTTTTTTATCATACAACCTTTTATTATTTTTAAATAGCGATAAGAGTAAATTATTCTTATACTCGATGTGATGGGGAAGAAATTTATCAATATTGTTTCACTTCATTATAGTAACTTTATTAAAATATAATATTTTTTTAGAATTTATATTCTTTTTTTTAATACTTAAAAGTACTTTAAGGATATACTCATAGGCATTTTTTATGCTTTCAATTTGTATTTTTGTAAAAAAATAAATAATTAAATTAATAAAGATGTTTAAGGAAAGAAAATATCATATATTTCTCGTGTAAGCATACAAAATATAAATCCATTCACCTTCAAACAGCCGATTAAATTTAATCATAATCGTTATTTGGAGTTCGATTCACTTAATCAAAAATAATGCTTTCAATGACTCTCTATTAGAATATTCTTTTATTAAAAATTATGTATGTTCTATGAAAAAGAAAGCGAAAGTTAACATGCGACTATGTTTAATTGAAGGGGGGAAATATGCAAATAGCTCGTGCAATAAAGATTTCGACCAAATGTTGGCTTAAGGTTAAACATTGTGTCAAGATTTGTTCGTGATGCTAAGATACTCAATTGCAGCATTACGACTTTTTTAAATTTTAATCTATCATAAAAGTGTGATGGTGAGCTACAGGGGTGGATGAGATCCTCCGCGTGACACGCCTGTGTTGTCGATTAGTTAATTTATTTTTAATGAATAGTTAATTGGAATATAATGAAGTTCCAGGAAACTTTTATGGAACTTCGAAAGTAATTAGTGTTAGATACACAAAGGGAAGATAGATTTTTAACAAAGGGTTCTATTTTTCTAATCTGATTTAATGCAATAAAAATTCATTTCGCTCAACAGAAAAATCTGAGATTATTTTTTGTTTGTTTGCTCTACCAATCTGAATTATGTAAATTTAAATTTTTTAAATTATCATCAAGATTTTTTTTGTTATCAACTGAATTTACAATAAACATTTCCATTAATTTCTCTATAGACTTCATTTTATAAGGTGCTTTACAAGAACTATTATCATTAAAAACATTCTATGATATTTATATAAAAACTGTATCGCCATGAGACACCAGAAATACAGTCACCGAAAAATTTAATACTTCAAAAAAAAATTTTAAAAAATTCACCTATAATTGAAGGCAGTGGCTCTTAAACTTTAGATCCCCCCTTTATGTATTAGGTGATATCATGGGCCCCTAAGAATTTGAACATCCCCCCGACTTAATATTTTTGACCGAAATACAAGTTCTAGTAGAGTTTCTTTATTGGGGACTATTTAATAATCTAGTGTAGTATAGAACATCTTTCAATTCTTCAAGAGGATTTTCAGAGTCTCTAAAAGAGAGATATCTCAACGTTACATGAGAGACTCCATGGACCCCCTAGAGAGGCTCCGCGCAGACCCAGGGGTCCACGGACCACAGTTTAAGGCCTGCTGATTTAAGGTATCCGAATACGTTGAAATGACCAATTTTGATATACACTGCTGGACAATTGCTAAGGACGGATCACAAATTGCTATGTAGCATAACATTAAGCGAGACATGAGGCCTAGTAGGATAAACTATAGTTGCCACACTGTTAAGACATTAGAATAAAGAATATTTATTGTTCTGGAAAGTACAAAAGCTGTGAAACATCTGAAAGAAAAAAAATGTTCATTTGATCTGCGTACGGAGAAATGGAACACTGCCTCTAAAAGTCAGCAGGCACCTTAAAGAAAGGTATCAGTACGGGATATGTCCACCGTGGAGTTTGATGCAACATTCCACACGTCATACCATACTTTGCACAAAATTATCCAGCAGCTGTTGAGGCAATTTATCCCATTCCTCTGTGAGTGCATGGATGAGGGTGTTCTTGTTTGTCGGAGGATAGTTTCGACCAGCAACTTGCCTCCCCAAAGCCTCCCACACATTTTTAATGGGGTTTAGATCTGGAGAACGCGCTGGCCATACGAGACGTTGAATACCCTCACAGTGTAGACAATCCTGAACAGCGTGTGTTCGATGACATGTTGCGTTGTCGTCCATAAAAACAAATTTATCAACGACAGCACCACGAAAAAGACGAACATGAGAAAGTAGAACTTCATCAATGTATCGTTGGCCCGTCATAGTCCCATTCGCAACCACATGTAGGCGCGTGCGGCCATTGATCATGATGCCGGCCCACACCATGATACTGCATGTCGGATATCGGTCCTTTTCCTGGATATTTTCTGGACGATAAGCAGTACCACTCTCGCGCCAGATCAGTTGGCGTCTACAATCCGATGACAGACTGAACCTACTCTCATCTGAGAATAGTACGCATGCCCAGTCCCGTTCAGTCCAATTGTGATGCTCACGACACAATTGCAAACGGGCAGTACGGTGCTGTCTGGTCAATGGGACACACACAACAGGTCTGCGTGCGTATAGTCCTCCTCCCCTCAAACGTCTGGCAACAGATTTCGGGGGATCTGCTTTCCTGAGGTAGCAAGAAACTGGTTTGCCACCTGCTGAGCTGTGGTGCGCCTGTTCCTTTTTGCTGATAGGACGATATATCTGTCTTCTGCAGGCGTCGTACTTCTAACACGACCTCCCCCGTTACGTCTACTACACATTCCAGTAGTTTTAAATGACTTCCACAGCCGTGAAACAACGCTGTGAGCGATGTCGAACTCCCTGGAAACATCTGTTATTTTTCGCCCTTCTTCGATCTTTCCAATAATTCGGCCACGCATAAAATCATCTGTGTGATGTCGGGAAGACATGCCAAAAATTTTAAGTTCGTCTATTAAATCTTTAATGTAAAACTTTGACTTGAAACAACAACTGTCCACACGCGTCAAAACCTTTAAAGCTCTTATGAACGCTATCATCAGATGAACAGACGTGGAAACAAAATTTGCATACTCATACTTCTTCTTACTAATATCCCGTACTTATTCTAATTTTCCACATTTTGCTTCCTTTCATTTTGTGGTTGCTATGGATGATAGTGTTATCCGTCCTTAGCAATTGTCCAGCAGTGTATATTAAACCAGACTTTCATTAGGAACAAGATACACTGAAAAGTATATAGTTTATGGAACATGTTTCAAGCGTCAAATGACGTGGCGTGGAAATGTGAGAAAAGAAATGAAAGTTGATCCGGCTTTGTGTCATTTTTTCCCAGAACTGTAACTCAAATCTTCATCCCTATTTCGTAATAAAGGGTGTTTTTTTAGAGGTATAGATCTTTAAATTACAATAAAACAACAATGTATTATTCGATTGACATGAATTTATTTTTATACGAAAGATAATCTTGTGGCATTACATTTTAAATATGATTTCTGGTATATGACTGCCACGGCTGGCTCGGATGTAGTCCAATCTGGACGTCCAATTTTCGATGACTTTTTCCAACATTTGTGGCCGTATATCGGCAATAACACGGCCAATGTTGTCTTCCAAATGGTCAAGCGTTTGTTGCTTGTTCAATTCAGGAATGAAAAAGTTAGTAATCATGGCTCTATACCGATCACCATCGACTGTAAAGTTGTGGCCTTCATCGTTTTTGAAGAAGTACGGACCAATGATTCCACCAGGCCATAAAGCGCACCAAACAGTCAGTTTTTCTGGATGTAACGGTGTTTCGACATACACTTGTGGATTAGCTTCACTCCAAATGCGGCAGTTTTGTTTGTTGACGTAGCCATTCAACCAGAAGTGCGCTTCATCGCTAAACAAAATTCGCTTATGAAAATCGGGAACAACGGCAATCTCGTTTTGGGCCCATTCCACGAATCTACGCCTTGCTTGATGATCGTTTTGATGAATTGCCAAACCAAACTGAGAATAAATCACTTGACAGCTGTTAAATTGGTCGCCATCTTGGAAAGTAATGCCAACTTAAACTTCTATACCTGGATAAAAAACACTCTTTATAACACTGAAATAGGCACGTCAAACTCCTATGATATTTCAGGCCACCTGAATATAAAGTTGTGGGCCGTATATATTTTGACCATGATAAAAAATTAATAAAATACAATTTTAAAATTATTACATTTGTACTTATTAGTCTCAATGTCAAGCTCAATATATAGTAAAATATATTGAGTGATTATGCATACATGCATATTTTTTTATTCATAAAGTTATTTTTAAAACTTTATGTATAAATATTTTATAAAAATTAAAAATTATAAAAACCATGAACAGTTTTAAGAAATGCAGTTTGTTTTTACTTTTTTGAAGATATTTGACATCATTTTTCACAAAGCTAGCCATGAGGTTATTGAGCTGTTGCAATTTTTACGATTGATAATAAATGTTGATCGGTTAATATTAACATTTCTAAAATTTTGTTATTTTTCACTAAAAATATTGCTTGCATAAATAAGTGCTTCCAAACATAGAAATAAACGATAACATTTTAGGAAACCGATACACAGATAAACACGTATAAAATTCTAGATTTCCAACTTCAATACATTTTGCTTTAGCATAGATTCCCATTTGATTTTAATTAACTCCATTTGTAAGTTTTCATCAAAATGTTCAATATCGATAGATAAAGCTAAACTTAAAAGATGAAATTAAAATTCACGGATTTTAAAATTAGAAATTCTTCAATCAAATTCTATTTCTAACAATTTCTTTTATGAGCATATTTTGTAAATTCTAATTTAGATGAATTAATCAATAGATATTGACAGTTTCTAAAGTGAGACTAGTTTTCTTGTCCTAGTTTTTTCACCAAAGTGATGATTTTTGTTTTAAAGCGTTAAAATTATCAAATAATGTTGTAACAACATTCGAACAACATTTTTAAACTACTACACTACGCCAACAGGAGTACTTAGAGCCACGATAGATTTAACGTACATCAGACCCTTTGTACTTTGGATCTTCAGCTGCACGAGGGGTCGAACTCAGGACACACCAGCCACACGCTCGTAACCGATCCAGGAACAAGCCAGTCACAGTATACATACTCCTGTACCTTACAAGGGAATGAAAATGAGTATCTTTGAACCGATTTTCTGAACTATATATATGTGATGAATCCCCAGCCCTTCATGTGTCAGTTGGGGTAAACTTCCTACCAGCACAACTCAACCCACGTTCCGCATAAGAACTTTGACTTCTACTTTCGCCGGACTTAAAGAAGACACTGACGACTCACTGGCTGCTGATCAACGCTGAAAAGAGCTCTCGTTTTGTCATGACTTGGAGTTCAGACTTCTTTACTGAATATTGAAATAAAATATAATAATACACACGGCTGCCCGTTGCATCTCTCCTGTCAATCCAAGAATTTCTCCAATACATGATACATATTTGTTAAAAATTCAGCGTCTACTTTGTACAAATACGTTAACAGTTCTGAGCATACACGCATTAATCTACTATTCAATCAGTTCAAAATTCTCAGAATATTTAATTATAATATTTTCAAAGAAAAACAGTGTTTATTATAAATACAGGGTGCGCGGACTTAAAGTATCCAAAAGTAATACCTTATTATTACGGAACTACCCATCAGAATGTAACAAATTCTTCCTCCGTGAATTGGAAACCCTCCAAGATTTTTTGGGGTCTAGTCCGATCGACCGCAGGTACACGCATTATTCGGAAATCTCAGACGATAAACGTTTTACACTGACTTCATTAGTAAAGACGTAAACGTCACAGTAAAAGGTGCAGTGCGTAATTTGGTTAGCGGTGTTTAAATCAGTCCCGCGTGTAAAGCGACGTATTCCAACAAAATGGAATCTCAAACAGAAGTCTCTGACCTAAAAGCTTGCTTCAGGCTGAAACTGCAAAGTGTATGGCAATCAAACTGGGACTAACAGACTGAAAATAAGTTGTATAGCGTCATGCCTGTTCTTGCTCCAACTGTGCCATCATCAAGCAACCGCTGTGAGCAGGTGATATGGACTAGGCTGCGCCTTGGACACACCCGCCTAACGCATAGGCATCTTTTGTTGGGCCAACCAACACCCTATTGCGAGAAATGTAATGTCTCGCTATCGGTGAAACACATACTCTGTGCTTGTCCACATTCAAATCATCTTAGACATCGGCTTTTTTAACTCTGTTGAATTTACTATATCCAGTATTTTAAACAATAGCATCAATTCCTCACTTGTGTTTAAATTCATAAGCATCACGGGTTTTATTCATCATATCTAATTTTAATCTATAAATTTTAAGAAAGGCATATAGACTATGCCCGACTAAGGCTTTATGGCCTGCAAATCTTATTTAACTGTTCTTATTGTCTCTCTTGGCGTACTATGATCTAAATTGGTCCTTGCGCCATAAAAAAGAAAAAAACCAAACCAAACCTCAAACAGAAGTATCTCAAACTGGCAAATCTGCACGTTAAACACTGTTAATCGTGTACATGATGCATTTTGTAGGAGTTCTGATAAGTCTATTAGGCAAACCAGTAACGGCACTTCATTCTCTTTGAACACTTCGCTGTACACGTGTGGCTGATTTACATTCCGTTAACCAAAGAACGAACTGCATCTTTTTTTTTTTTGCTGTGACGACCACATCTTTACTAAGGAAGTCGGTGTAAAAAGTTTATCGTCTGCGATTGCTGAATAATGCGTGCACGTGCGGTCGACCGCTCTAGACCCGAAAATTCTTGGAGAGTTTTCTAATTCATGGATGAACAGTTTGCTATAATCTGATGGGTAGTTCCGTAATAATAAGCCATTGCTTTTGGACACTTTAAGTCCGGACACCCAGTATTGAGGGAAAGCATATATATTATAATATGTATTCATAAGAGTATATTATATGTACATTAAAAATAGGTGTTAAAACTACAAATGGAATTTTCAAATATATTTTATCTCCTTTGAACCTGCATAGAAAATTTATGTGAATTGAAACTGATTCTAAGCTGCTTTAGCAATATCATTTTTATTTTCCAATGAAATTACATCTTACATTGTAGAAAACGTATTATTTCATATTGTTTAAAGATACACTGATTGAGAGAAGATTAATAACTATGGGAATATATATAAAGTACCCTTTAACCAATATATTCTTACTTATACCTATAATACTATCTGGAAATAGTTTTTATTACTTTTTGCGATTCACCAAAAATAGATCACAAACGGATGTTCATAAAAAAGATCATGGTTCAACCCTGAAAGACATTTCATGCATGATGGATGAACAGAGAGCTACAATAAATGTTCTTTTTTTTTCTCTTTTACATTACAGGACACACGCGACTCATAAATTTTCATCCAGTACATTTTTCCTTTTTCAGATCTATATCATGATATGGAAGGAAGCTCTTATATAAAGAGTTTTCATTAAATTGATAAATATATTTTACAAAGAAAACATATTTTATCAAGTGCTATTGACAATTGAAAAATGAGAAATCATTAATGTGAAATATTCGAAATTTACAATTCAGTCATTTCAGTTAGTTGTGTTTTTATCGGTTGCCCTTTAAGGTATCCGAACACGTTGAAATGACCGAATTCTCTCAAAAAAACACATTTTTTGTTTTTTATTTTATTCAATAGAGCTATCTTTTGGCTTTCCAAAACACTCTTTGTTTTGTTTCTACGTTACCTAGAGGTCAAGTTATAATCAGTTTTATCAAATTAAAAAAACCGTAAGTGAGTCTTTGATCTACCGGAAGTAGGCATTTAAATGGTTCAAAATCTGTCAAAAATTAGCTTAAGGAGCAGTTTTCTTGGAAATAGTTTTAAATTCCTCTTAAGGAAATAATAGAAATAGTTTATTGTTTTAAAGTGAGTGGCAACACAACATTTCTTCCAATAGTTTGGCAATAAGAGTTTGTGTTTACAAAATTTTCAATCGCTTTTCGATAGCTTTTAGCTCGAGTTATTTGATTGATTTTGCTAACGTTGTCGGTTTTTTTTTTCGAAATTTTAATTTTATTATTTAAATTTTGCACACTATTAAGTTATGGCTAACCCCAAGAATCGAAATTCTACTCGTAAATCTATATTTAAAGGCAATAGATACACTATTAAGAATAACCAATATGAGATCAACAAAAATGTCAGATCTGCACCTACTGCAAGTGAAAGAAAACTTCAAAAGGATTCAAAAATGTCAAATACTGTTGAAAATGAAGATAGGAACGTAATTATTAATTTAGAAATTTTAAGTAATGTGATTTCCTTATTATGCTGTCCTGAATGTTTAGAAAATAAGCTTCAACTTTTGCAAGAATCTGTGTTTGGCTTAGCATCTAATATGATACTAAAATGTAAAAACTGTAACTTTTTAAGCTCCTTTTGTACATCTATGAAAGTTAACAAATTGCACAATATTAACCTTTCCTTTGTTTTTGGCTTAAGAATCATTGGAAAGGGACACTCTGCTGCAAGGAAGCTGTGTTCAGCTATCAATGTGAAATCTCCTTCTAAAACAGCTTTCAAGTATCTTGAAAAAAAATTAGAGCATGTTTCTAATAACGTTGCATATAAAACTATGAATGAGGCTGCAGCTGAAATCCATGAGAAGAATAATTTTGATGAAGTTGTTCAATGCGGTGTGTCGGTCGATGGAACTTGGCAACGTAGAGGACATTTGTCTTTAAATGGATGTGTTAGTGCTATTTCCATAGATACTGGTAAGGTTTTAGACATGGAAGTAATGTCAAAAATGTGCAGATTATGTTTGAAGAAACATGAAAATAGAATTGCACACGAGTGTGAAAAACATGTTGGGTCATCTGGTGCGATGGAACCTGTTGGTGTGTACGGAATATTCGAAAGATCTGCTGAGACGAGAAAATTGCAATATGTACATTTTTATGGAGATGGGGATTCGAAAAGTTTTGATGCGGTTAAAAATATTTATGGTGAAAACAGCGTTAAAAAATTTGAATGCATTGGCCACATTCAAAAGCGTGTTGGCTCAAGGCTTCGAAAGTTGAAGCTGAAGCAAAAAGATCTGGGAGGTCGTGGGAAATTAACTGATAGTTTCATCGATAAACTACAAAATTATTATGGCATCGCTATCAGATCCAATGTGAATAACATAGAAAAAATGCAAAGTGCAGTGATTGCAGCATTTTTTCATTGCTGTTCCAACAAAAACCAACCGATGCATGGCCAATGTCCAGTTGGACCCGACACCTGGTGCAAATTTCAACGAGCTACATTTGAAGGAAAGATGCATAATGATACTGGCAAGGGACTTCCTCAAAAAATAATTAAAATTATCAAGCCTCATTATATGAAGCTATGTGACAAAGATTTATTGAATAAATGCTTACATGGGAAAACGCAGAAAGCAAATGAAAGTTTTAATGGCATTCTGTGGAAGTTTATCCCGAAAGATATTTTTGTCGAGTTACAAACTCTGAAATTAGGAGCTCACATGGCTGTCATACAATTTAACAAAGGTTTTCGAGGATTGTTAGATGTGTTGAACCAAGCTCAGATACAAGTTGGTGTCAATACTGTAAGCGGTTTTGCCCAACTCGATGAAGAACGCATTAATGAGTCAAAGCGTCATTCCTTATCTGGAGTAAAAACTTCCAGAAAAAAAAATAGGTCACGAAAGAAAAGAAAATTAGCCAAAGCTGAGATACAAGAGGGCATAAACTACAAATCAGGGGAATTTTAGGTTTCTGTATGAATAATTTATATTAAAACAACAAAAGTTTAAACTTTAAATCCTTTTTCTCGAAACTGCTTTTTATGTATAATGTATTCACGGTGAGTCTGATAACTCAAAATATTATGAATATATTTCTATAAAACTTTTTGAACTTAATACTTATATTGTTTTCTAGAGTATGTACTAAAATATTTCTTATTGCATACATAGTTTTTGATTTATGGCCAGTTATTTAAATAATGGTCTCATAAAAATGACACATTTCCTATAATATTTACTCGATGAGCTCTAAAATTTTTAAATTTTACTAAAACATTAAAATTTTAGTACATCCTCTAGATAAATGCAACTTATTTGTTTTAGTAATATTTTTATACTGATCTAAGTTAATTATTTTTTTCTCTAACTGCTTTGTCATTTTTCAAAAATATTGCTAAAATTTCCCTTATAATTGGGATTTTTGTAAAATTTAGGCAATTTATTTTAAATATTTTTAGTTAAATATTAATATTTATTGGTATTCATCCTTAAAAAAGCATTTATAATGTTTTAATATGTTATTTTCAAAAAAAGTACTCCGAACGTGTTCGGATACCTTAAATTCATTTGAAAATGAATTATGTTTGGATAAGGGTTAGAGAGATATAAATTAGGCTAATGCGCAATTTCTTCTGGGAAATATTTGTTGGCACATTGTTTCGTAAATTTAGTTGATTATTATTTCCCAGATAAAGTAAGCGGAGACTATAGCAGCTAATCTCAATGCAGGGTATTAAAAAATTTTAAATGTATATTATAGTGACTATATATATATATATATATATATATATGACATGTTTTGAGCCAGAATCAGATTTAGTTTTAAAAAGGTCTTTATTCTAGAATTAGTACATCTCTTCTGACGCTAAGAGCAGGGAGCGAAAAACACGCCACGGTGTGTTTTAAGTAGGGGTTAGCACTTAAGACACCTATGGGGGTAAGTATCGCGGATTTTATGATTGTACTTGAAAGTCAATGCCGACATATAGGGCTATTAAATCTAACGATCTGGAATTAGACATGTATATTGGCTAGGCCATATGTTCTGAAGAAATAAATGGGTGATTAGTTTTATATTTGAAGATGAAATGAAAAATATTAGCTTAGTACTAGATAGGGAATTTTAATTTTTAATCTAATTTAATTATCCTTGCATATATATATATATATATATATATATATATATATATATATATATATATATATATATATATATATATATAATATACAGAGAGAGAGAGAGAGATACAGGGTGCCCCGGCTAAAAGTATTCAAAAGTAATGACTTATTATTACGGAACTCCCCATCAGAATGTAATAAACTGCTCATCCATGGATTGGAAATCTCTCTAAGGTTTTTTGGGTCTAGTCCGATTGGTATTTGGCAATCACAGACGGTAAACTTTTTACACTGGCTTCATTAGTAAAGAAATATGTAGTCTCTACAGTAAAAGGTGCAGTTCGTACTTTGGTTAACGGAATGTAAATCAGCTACACGTCTACAGCGACGTGTTCGAACAGAATGGAGTGTCATTACTGGTTTGCCTAATAGACTTATTAGGACTTCTATAAAATAAATCACGAGCATGATCAGCATTGTCTTCAATCCCGACAACTTAAGGATTCTTGCCGGTTTCAGATACCAAAGTTCCAGTTTCCTTTAAAGTTGTTTCCAATCGGTGATTAGATTTTGATGTCTTAGGGTTGACATTCTATTCTGTTCTAACACGTCGCTATAAACGGGTGACTGATTTAAATTCCATTAACCAAAGTAGGTACTGCACCTTTTAGTGGGGCGTCCATATCTTTCCTAATACAGTCAGTGTAAGAAAGTGTTTCTCAAATTGTGGGGCGCGCCCCCCTGGGGGGCGCGAGCATATTGAAAATAAAAGGATTAAATAATAATCTTTTGGAATGAAGTAAAACAAAATGTTTTCTGACATAATAAAAAAACACATTTACACTGATATAATTTATTTTTATCATCTGGTGATCATCAAAAATAAAAGATTCCACTTCAAACGCTCATTAGCCATCTTAGATCCTATAACCAAATTAAAAAAATATTTTGTTTGCTTTGGTGTAATTCCACGATGAGAGATTTTTTTATTACCTCTTTTAACCTAAAATATTACTTTAGCTGACCTTCGAACTTACTGGTATGGTTATATCCGTCGTTTTTTTAGGGAAGTTGTAAATAATATATTTCTGTTTCGCCTTTTTCCATGTGAAAGAGTTTTATGATATATGGATAAGCATATTGAGCACTTTGAAGAATTATTTGCCCAAGATTTATTTTTGAGTGATTTGAAACATATAATGCATAATGAAAAACGTTTTACAAAATTATTGCTTAGAACACATGCTACACTTTCCCCATGAACAATTTTGTGGTTTTGATTGCAGTTTTGTGCGACTTATTATGGTTTATAAATGTAAATTAGCAGAATATTTAAAAAAAATGGGCATCTGTGATACCTATTGAAAGAAATTGAAACTGATCAAGCTATTGAAGAGCCTACTGAAATAATGCATATTAATCAAGATAGCGAAAGTAAATATCAGAAAAGCGTTGGAAATGAAACGTTTGAGTTGATTTGAAATTTTCAGATGCTGACTAAAGATCTCTATAAAGAAAACTATGAAGCCATAATGTAGCACTTCGCCTTGTCAGAAGGACACAATGAAGAAAAAGTTCAAAATGCTATTTGCAGATCATCAAACAACAGAAAACTACAAAAAAGTGAACAAAATATGACAGGTTTGCTGTGGAAAATAACGTTCCTGTGTTAGCGAAAAGTGTCGTTGAGTTACGTCCTTTATGAAGGACACGCACATTTGGAACATTTTCCTTAGTTTTTGGATTTTTTCTCAAATTTTCAAAGAAAAATTGAACAGTTCTTGAAAGTAGGTAAGTATATTTTCTCTTAATTAAATTATTCACTGGAATTGTGATTTTTATCGTGTATAGTAAAAATAATTATAAAATAAATTATAGTTTTAAAACAAACAAAAACGCGCTTTTATAGTGAATCGCACTAAAAAGTTGAAAAAAAATAATAAAAATATATATTACTTAAAAGTAACATATACAAAATTTAATACTTATCTTTTTGATTTGTACGGCTTATAATTATGATCGTATTGTAGCTTTAGCGCACAAAGTGCATTATTATTGCATTCAATACATTATTATTTTTAGGGGGGCGCGATACAAATTATGATTGAAAATTGGGTCGCCAGTAGTGAAAGTTTGAGAACCACTGGTGTAAGAAGTGTTATCATCTGCGATTGCCGAATAAGGCATGCACGTGCTGCCGATCGGACTAGACCCAAAAATTCTCGGAGAGCTTTCCGATTCCAGGATGAACAGTTTGCTACATTCTAATGGGTAGTTTCATAATAATAACCCATTACTTTTGGATGCTTTTATCCCGGAGGCACTTTCTCTGTATATGTAATATATTATATATATACAGAGATAGCTAGATAGATAAGTATAGACATAGAAACAAGGACAAAGCGACTGATTGTTTAGTTTATCGTCGCATAATAAGGGTTATTGACAACGAACTTCGTGATTTTAAGCCCCTAGTTCAGTGATGAGGACCGCACTAAAATCAGTACCTATCTCTACTAACTTCCATACTACACATGTGAAAGGTGGTATCCTAGTGGTCAAGGTCATGGACTCGAGGCTGGCATGTCATAAGCTCTAGTCTAGTACCGCTGAACACCCACCATGTAGGGAGAGCGATGCTCTTTAAATATGTCGAGGCTCAAAAGTCCTCCGGCTGGTGTAGTGTGGAAGTTAAGAGTAGGCTGAAACAAGAGTTCTGGCTCTTGTTTCAGCCTTGTCACCTGTCTATGGTTAAAAATTATGAGGTCCGTCACCAATAGCTCTCGTGCAGCTTTTTGTGCGACGTAAATATAACTAACTCTCACTTTCTTGCCACATCACACCAAAGCGAGGACTTTGAGCCTCGAAAGATGTAACAAATATCTTCGCCTCAACACGATAAGTCTTCAGCGACTCTGAAGCTCAAACTCATTAATTACTGGCCACGAATACGTTAATATAACCATTAGGCACCGCTGGCACAAAAGGACAAAGAAAATATAACTCGAGCATGGTTGTCTTTACTTAGATCTAAGAAGCTTTGTTAACCGAGGGGTATGGCTGTGGTAGCCCAGCGGTTAAGGTATCGGATCATGGCAGGCATGTCTTGAGTTCGAGCTCAGTACCACTAAAGACCCACCGTGTAGGGCTACGATGCACGTTAAATCTGTCGAAAGCTCAAACGTCCTTCCATTGGTGTCGTAGTTAGGAGAGGGGGGTGCCAGCTCAGGTGCTGTCCTCGTCACTTGACCATGGTTCAAAATTACGAGGTCCGTCGCCAAAAGCCCTCATGTAGCTGAACAGTGCAACATTAATATTCTTTCAATCCCTCACTAATCGAGGGGTATTTGTTTCATGAGCTCGAATTGTGGAGTCATTAAAATCCGCCTTCTAGAAAATCTGATACAAGTTAAACCTGTCGAGATTCAAAGTCCTCATGTTAATATGAAATTGAAGTTTGGAGACTCTGGAGGCCATCCTCTTCACTTGACCTTCTTTACACAGTCAATACCCTTTTTTAGCTTCATAATGTAACATTAACAACCAATCAGATTTGAATCTGATACTCTTATCTGAGCAGATAAATACTCATGTCTAAGAGAGTACGATTATGGTGGAGAAAATACAGGCTTCGCTACAACACAATATTAAAAAACACATTGGAGAACCCTTTTCGTTTGTATGAATTATTTTCTCCTCTTCTTCAGCTTTCTTACGTCCTGAAATCTACTTGAAATAAGTACAGAGTAGCAACATCAAATGAAAATATCAAGATGTTACTTTAAAATGACTCAAAGCTGTAAAAAATAAGAAAAAATAATGATCGTAAAATAATGCAATTATATTACATCATTTTTTTAAATATAGCGTATAATATGTCTTAGCCACCAAAGAAGCTATTGTCTTAGCTACGAATGAATAGTGTCTGAACATTTAATGAACTTTATTTCAAAAATAACGGTGTTAAATGTCGCTTATAATTTGTATTGGATCGTTTGCATTAGCTTATGCAAAAATTAAATATTATCTTCAGAATCGATTATTATAAATATATCGTAATTTTTTTTTACGTTTACGAGGTATGACACAATAAGAAAAACAAGGCTGATCCAATAAATCATTGTAGTTACAGAATCAGTTCTCAATGACATTATCACTTTCAAACATTCACCCAACTCTGCATACAGTACTGCCATTGCTGGTAACAGTTCTGGAACAAGGTTTTTGGCAGTCCATTTAAAAGATTTTTACGTTTCTGTCTGAACCTCTTCAGCTAAGGTAAAATGGTGTAACGGCGTGGCATAGGAGGCTTGACACATAGCACACGATAGACTAGAAAGGAGAGCTGATTCGGCTTTTGAGCGGGAAGGAGAGAAGAAGAGGGTGGTCTCGAACGTAAAATGGAGGAAGCTGCCTGTAGTTCCCTATGCAATTTTTAATTGTAAATGAAATTATTAATATAGTGATGTGTTTTGAAGGAAATAATAAAAACGGTAAATCCGGTTAATTAGAGCTGATTAATTCAACTACAAGACGATCTTACAATGGGTTCCCTTTTAAGCAAGATTTAACTGTAGGAATTAAAAAAATGTCACTTGAGGCAAAATCAGGAGAATAAGGAGGATGCCCTATCAGACTAATGTTTTCGCTAGTCAGAAACTGCTGGACAGATAGGGCCGTGTGAGCGGATGCATTGTCTTGCTGCAACACACATCCTTCGCTCCCCAATTCTGGCCTTTTTTCCTAATTTTTTCACGAAATCTTTCTAGTACTTCAAAGTAGTAATGTTGGTTAATAATCTGACCACTGATATGAGAGAGGACCCACTCATATCACGAATTTGGGCTATATTTTGGTCTGTAATCTCTGACCTTGGCCCCCAGTAGGTTCATCATCTTCCACCACCGACCTTTCCCAGTGAAATCCTCTTATACTACTTAAATCAGTGTTTCTCAAACTGTGGAGCGCGCCCCCTTGGGGGTACGGCAACCTTACGAGGGGGGCGCGAGTATATCGAAAATAAAGGATTTAAAAAATAATTAATTTACAGGAATGAATTAAAACAAAATACTTTCAGACATAATAAAAAATGCACTTTTACCCTGATATAATTTATAAGCGATATAAGTCATCAAAAATAAAAACGTCTTCAATACCTAATTAGTTATCTTTGATCCTATAACCAAATAAAAAAAAAAACTTTTATTTGATTTGCTGTAATCCCATGATGAGAGATTTTTTATTATGCTTTCTTTTTAAACCTAACATACTACTCTTTCAGAGAAAAAACAGATCCCAGACCCAGAATCGAAAAAATTTAGGAACATAAAACATTCATCACTGTCATTTTTATTAAAATAATGCACATTATAGCTGTAATCTGTTTGAACTTCCAAGTTATTGGTACAGTTAGTTATGACCCCTCTCTTATGTGTTTGTTTCTCATTTAGGGAAGTTGTAAGTAATGTATTTCTGTGTTGCGCTTCTTTCCATGCAAAAGAGTTTTATGATATTTGGAAAACCACGGAGAGCACTTTGAAGGATTACTTGGCCAAGACTTATTTTTATGAGTATTCTCAAACATACAAAGCATAACGAAAAACGTTTACACGATTTTTTTAGCAGTGACATACATATTTTCATAATGAATATACTTTTTACCCTGAAGTGGTCGCGTGGGACACACAGATTACGAAATCGTTAATTCTGGCAAAACTGTTTATTTGTTACCAAAGAAAAATTGAAAAGTCCTTGAAAGTAAGTAAGTAAACTTTCTCTTAGTTAAATTATCCTATAATTTTATTTATTTATTTTTTTGCTTAAAAGTAGTATACAAAATTTAATACTTATGTTACTAATTTTTATGGTTTAAAATTAAGATAGCCTATTGTAGCTTTAGCGTCAAAGTGCATTATTATTTCATTCAGTACATTATCAATGTATAAGGGGGGCGCCAGTATTGAAAGTTTCAGAAGCACTGACTTAAATACATGTGCTCAAGACGAAGTTTCATTTCCATAAACCTCGGTTAATATTTGAAATGTTTTCGTGGGTGATTTCTTAAGTTTCACAAGAAACTTGATGTTGAGTCGACATTTTGCTGGCAGAATGCAGTTACACGTGTTAACTCAATGACTCTGTACTCCCAACTGACGTGATCTGTTAAGACGAAATTGGCCACATGGATAGGGGAGATGCGTGGGGGATGGCGTCACTAAAACAGCTGTTGTCAATCCCACTTTTTTTTTCAAGCTATACAATAAGTCTCGTTTTTTTTGTGTCACTCCTTGAAAATCATTGAAATACCACCAACAATTATTGAAATACTATCAAATTATTAAAATTTTAGCACAGTGGGGAGGCTGTAATTTATACCTATCTTTCCATATTATAGATTTATTCTCATATTTTTTCGATTTAGAATGATGATTTCACTTAAAACTTTTAAGTGAAGATTTAATTTGAAAAAAGTAAGATAACTGATTGTCAAATATTATTTGCTGAGATCGCCAATATAGTGACCTCACATCGGAAATAAAATGGGGTTGCCATGCGTAATCGGAACAAAATAAATCCGATCTTTTGATTTATGAAATATATACGGTTACATTTTATTATAATTTTAATTCGCTTTTAGCATGCATGATACTTTGCAATATAAAATCCTTGTCCAGGCATCATTTTCCTTTTAAACTCGAAATAAATTAATATATTAAGAAACTTTATTTTTAATTATTATTATTTTTATTCTCATGTAATATGCAAGTGAAAAACTAGTAAATAATGTTTAATGAATTTTAGACTTTATGAAAATTCTGCGAGGAATGATAATTTAATATTCTTATCATAACAGCAGACGGCTAAAGATAGTCAAAAGTAATGTAAATTGCCTTGAAAGATCTTATCAAAGTCAATATGTTTAGATGCAATTTGCTTTTGTTATGTCATACACTTTTAGAATTTTATCTACGGGATGCGTTAAGATCCTTCAAATAAATATAGAAATCTTTTATTTGACGATAAAGGAAATGAAGTAAGCAGTTAGAATGTTATTCATAAAAGGGAGTGAAATAGTACCTCTTGATAAAATAATGCACCAGGAACAATTTATATATAAGATAAAAATACTTTTTATTGAGATAATTGTATGTTATATCACTTGGCACATTTTTACTAGACACATTTATAAGAAGTAATTAGGAATAGTTAAGCTTTCTTTATCAGCAACAATACCAGCATGAAATAAGTTTATGGGCTGAATAAGTTAATTGAATTTTTCTGTACCTTTTCCATTTTCTGCTTTATATGATCTGTCACCAAGTACATAAAGAAAGCGATTACGAAACATGCATTTTAAAAGAAGTAAGGCAATATGATATTAGCTAAAATATAATTACAAAATGAAGAATAAAACCTTAGCTCTGTTTATATATTCTACTACTAAACAATGAAGTAATTAAATTTTTTTTAACCAAACTTGAATTACAATTCTTTCATAAAATAACAATAATTGAATTACTAGTAGCACTAATTATTTTTCACTCAAGATCAAATTAATATACCGTTCTAAGGTAACACAGTATTTAAAAATTTCTTTTCTAGTATTTTAATTATTTTACAGTACTATTTATTTCTCTCACTGTAACTAAAACAATAAAACAAGATAATTAAATATTTAAAACCTTTTGTGATTTATTCACGTGTTTGTGATGAACACCGTATTTTAGTTTGATATTATGTAGCTCGGATTTTATGTGCAGCATTTTGTTTAAATAAAACATGTACTTTCCCTTGATACTGAACAGCGTTTCTTTATAAAACATTGGAGTTGTTTAATTGCATTACAGTACAACTTTCTTTGACATAATCGCAAGCGAAAGGACACAGAAAACATTTTCTAAAAATAATTCCTCTTTTTTTCGAAAAGTTTCTCCTAAAGATCACGTAATTTAATTTCTAGGAGTTATTTAGGAACTGGTAATCCAATGAGTTTTCTAGATACGGTGATAGCTGATAAAATTAGCTGTTCTTAAATGTAATGATTAAATTAAAGTATCAGTTATTTATAAAAAGTAATACATGTCACCCTAATCATGAATTAGTTTTGTTATTAAATATGATCCATATAAATTTATTATGGGAAAGAAACTTGCGTACTAAAGATTTTTATTGTTACACATATTATGCACGTTAAAATTTAGTCCGGATTATTTTATTAAAACTCTGCGAGACTCACCACATTTCTTCGAAAGTTTAACGAGCTTTTAGAAATATTTATGACTTTAATTTCAATTTTTATTAATGCTATACATAATTAGAGAAAATTCAGAAAATTTCTTTAAAGTACTTTATCTAAGTGAATCTGACGAAATACAGTTTGAATTTCTTAAGTCGTACAATATATTTTAAGGATATGGCTAAATAATGCTTAAACATCATTTTAATATATACAATAAGAAATTAATACTGTAATGCAGTGTTTCTCAAACTGTGGGGTGCGCCCTCTAGGGGCGCGAGCATATCAGAATGTCGAGAATAAATCATTATTTTAAAAAAAATTATAAACATTTACTTATATGGTATCCGACTACGTTCGGAACCGTGATTTTAAAAAAAGGCGCATAAATGGATAATTTTCATGATATTTAGTGTCACGTAGATTAGAATACATGTATAAAATTGTTTGAAGGACATTTTGGCAAAATAAATTATTTAAAACAGATATTTTTCAAAAAATTCACTTAGAATAACCTTTTTTTTTTCAAAATGTTCTCCTTTTGTGAAAAACACTTCTATTATAATGCTATTTTGCCTGTATATAGCTCAGACCTCTGTACAGAGGCTCTCTCTCACACACACACAACTACAATGTTTGAAAAATTCACATTATTTTCAGAGCTACAACCATTTTAAACAATTATCGGCGTTTTTTTCTTAAAATTTCTCCCCTCTGTTGCCTTAAAACATGGATAAACCCACTTCTAAGTTATATATTTCAAAAGTTCTAGTTGAGCCTCTGTACAGAGGTCTGAGTTATATGCAGGCAAAGTATTTTTGTAATCGAAGCATTTTTCACAAAAGGAGAATATTTTTAAAATTGGTCATTCTATGTTCATTTTTTGTCAAAATATTGTACTTAAAAAAAATTGTTATTGTAATATTATTCTTAAAACAATTTATATTCATTTTCTAATCTAAGGGACACTAAATATCAGAAATATTATCCATTTATACGCTTTTTCAAAATCCCGTCTCCGAACGTAATCGAATACCTAAAAAGAAGCAAACATAATAAAAATACGCGTTTCACACTTTTATTGTTATATGTTCCAATTTCAAAATTAGAAAAGAAAAGCAACCTAATACTATTCTCATTACTTAAAAGTAATTTACTTAAAATGTCTATTACTTAAAAATAACTTATTTAAAATATCTATTACTTGAAAGTAACATATCGTCGGCCTAGTTATCAAAAAGAGTAACCCCTTCTTGAGTTTGAATTTGATATATTCGAGTACTACGTGCCAAGTTGTTGTTTATGTTCGCCAAGATGGGTGACAACAGTACAATATGGTTACCTCGATATTTTTATCGCGTGGTAATTTGGTTGTCATGGAGATAACGTATATTAGTTAATATTTATTGTTTTCTTTAACACGCTTTTATATGTTTCGCTTGTATGTAACGGAATCTTTGAACTCAATTTTTACCCACTTTAAAAGGTCACATATGTCAAGGACTGATGGCAATACAATCATTTCATAATTTTGTTTCATTGTCCTTATTAGGATGCTCAGGAATAAGGATTTCGAGATTTGGCAAGCATTTGCGTAGCAATTTCTTTCCATAATATAATCAATGTTGTCTAGTTTTTCTGAAATGGGGGAAAATTATGGTTTAAAAAAACAAGCTTTTATAGTTAATCGAACTAAAAAGTAAAAAAAAAAAAATAATAAATCTTAATATAAGAATAAAACGATTAACGAGAAAATTAATGTCATTGGGGTAAAAGCGTGGGGTACTCGATATCAACTGCTAAAATTTCTTACTAGCTCTATTCAGAAATCCTGAGTAAGGGCAAAAATGTAGTGCAAAGCACCCCACGCTTTCACCCCAATGACATTAATTTTCTCGTTAATCACTTTATTCTTACATTAAAAATTACTTTTTACTTTTTAGTTCGAATAAAAAACCCCATAAAAACGTGTTTTTTAGTTTTTTAAGTTATAATTTAATTTTTTTCATTTGAAATATATTTTAAAGCAGTTTCTTACAATTATTTTTCCTTGGTGCGATTAAGAAATAGCGTCAAACAGCGCTTGGCGCATTGCACTCCTAAATCAAATTTAGTTCCTTTGTGGAGTTACGCATTCTGATAATTAGACCGACGATATACAAAATTGTATACTTATCTTGATAATTTGAGTGGTTTGTAATTAAGATCGTATTGAAGTTTTAGCGTTAAAGTACATTATTATTGCGTTCAATACATTGTTATTGTATGAAGGGGGCGCGGAAGTGCGATGAAATTTATGATTGAAAATTGAGTCTCAAGTATTTAAAATTTGAGAAATTTTAACCTGGTAACCTTTTTTCTGGTTTTATGAGGTGCCATCCGTATTTATATTTTTGGTCTAAGACAGGCATGCCCGACCCGCGTGATCCAATGGAAGTTTCTGCCTATATTATTTTAGGTATTTGCACTATAGACGGTTAAATCGAAAATATCGTGTTTTGACCCACCCCCACCTCTCCCCGTGCAGTTCTTACCGAAATAATTTTTTTCCTTCATTTGACTTCCAAGCAATTGTAATAACAGGTGTTGATGAATGAAGGAAAGCAGAGATGAGCGTGAGTATGTTATTCCTCTTTCAACGAGAACTTCGTTGAGATTGAGTAGTGTATTTAGTTCTATTTGTCAGAGAAATAATTTATGTCTATATTTTGAAGTTTGGATTAGTAGTCTTTTTCTTGTTTTATTTGGCAATGAAAGAATCCGATGCTGGATTTAATGAGTTGCCCAGTTATATATATATAAGTAGAAATGTAAGATAATTAAGGCAGCAGAATAAAAATGTTTAATATTTTAACCTTCTGAAATTATGTAAATTTTTTATTTTATGATATATTTTAATCACGATGTAATAATTAATATCACAAAATAAGAAACTAAACATTTGGCAATCGGGCAGAAAAAAAACTTTTTTTGTCAAACAGTGTAATAATTACAAAGCTGTTTTTCTTTGCATAATTGCCTTTCTGCATTTGAAATAAAAAATTTGAAAATCTAAATCAATTTTATGCAAACATACTGTAACACAAGTATAAAATGTGAAGATGTTACGCACATAGTTGTTATATTACGTAACCTCAGATGGCAACATAAATCTACTGTAGATAAGAACCTTGTAGGTTAAGAGATATTCTTCCACCAACAAGTGCAATCGGTCTACTTTCAACTTCGTTGTGATTGTGATCCAGTAAAAGGTAAACTTGCTGTTTTTTGATCATATCAATAACTATTGAATAAATTTGTATTATATATTTATCTCAAGTAAAATACAAAAACAAGTGTCACATTAATTGTAAGGTAATAAAATATTTTGAATGTTGTACGATAGTAAAATATTTTGAATATTTTTTTAATTTGATATATGCGGCCCACCTCAGTTTAGTAAATTTTTACTTGGCTCACCAACCGATTTGGATTGGGCACCCTTGGTCTAAAAGGTGGTACAGCAACGTCGTTAATAGTTTTCTTAGGACGCTTTTTCCTGGGAGTTTTTATATTTTATTTTGAAGCTTGGGATGTATGGTATTGAATGTAGTGGTGGTAGTTTCAATAACAGAACTTGTTTCAGCTTGTAAAACTGAAAACTTTGATATTGAGGATGAGAAAAAGGGCTTTTTTGGATGAAGATGATGTAACACAGGTACATAGATTAATATATGTCTGTGGATATTCTGATGACGGAGAGAGAAAAGAAACTGGAACCAGACAAAACGGAGCATAGTTCAGCATCTGGGTATGTTAACTGGATGAGAGGTATCACGATTTATTGTGGACAGATGTCTGTATAAAGGTGTGGTCAATCCATTCATCATCTTTAAAGATGCATGTTGGCATGCCGTTAACTGTTGTCTATCGGCGGAACCGTTCATACTGATGTCAAGACCACAAATACTGGACATTTCATCACTGGAGTCTCTGCTTACTGAAGAGAGTCGTTTCAGTGTGAACAATGGTTCTTATCATTAGGTAATTTGGAGGGAAGGTAGGATTACAGCCCCCCTCCCTTTATATCAATTAAACAGAACTTTAGAGTGATTTTTTAAATGTTTCTTTGGGAAGTCGATATGTTGAACGGAGTTCCCTATTTTCAACAACGGACCACTTACCGGAGGCCATTACCTACTATAAAATTATCTTTCCACTCGTGTGTCTACTCCGAGCTGTCTTTGGCCACAACTTTACTTTTGTGGATGATAATGTGCGTCTCTGTTGTTGAGGAGCATCTAGAAAGTGAAGATATTTGCAGAAATAATCGATTCTGTTTTGAATCCCATTGGACATGTGTGGGATGACTTAGTGAATCTCTTGGCGGATAGATCGTATTTTCCAGTGAAAACCAGACGAAAGAAAGAGATATTCCCTGGATAAGTGACACCTCTTACCTCGGCGAATAAGCAAGGTTGTGCAAATTTCATATTTTAATTCATTTAGTTTTGCAATAGCCCACGACTGAGTGTTGACATGAAGAAATATTGGGCCATGCCGATTAACAAGGAATATGCGTATAATTTTCAATTTTTCAACCATTTCATCTATGTACTGGCAGTATAATACATACAGTTTGATTCGTTTTCGGCAAGGATTTACCCCCCTCTGTTGACGCCTGCGTAATGATGACTACGAGTATGACGCATGCGTGAAGATGCCTGCGTGCGCACCTGCCAGCCGGATGGTATATTCGGAGAAGCCGAAGGATTTCAGTATTTGTTGACGTGGGTAATATCTACTATGCATCGAAACCCGCGATAACTTATGTTACCTTTTTGTATTTATTAAAATTTTAGTCGGAAAGACTTGGACCGTCAAATTATTTAAACTCGTGACACTCATGAACACCCTCCATACAATAACAATGTATTGAGTTCAATAATACTATACTTTGGCGCTAAGGCTAAAATTCGACTTTAATCTTTTAAGTGCCACCAGCGTATATAAACGTCTAGCCCAGCCAAAGTATTAATTGTCCTAGATATATACACTCATGTCCATACATTAAGGCTAATGAAGTTCAGGCAAAGAAAGAGACAGAAGCAAAACAAATTTGACTTATTTGTAATGTCTATTTATTAAACAAAAGGTA
The DNA here is from genome assembly GCA_019973935.1 of Trichonephila clavipes. Classification (NCBI taxonomy): domain Eukaryota; kingdom Metazoa; phylum Arthropoda; class Arachnida; order Araneae; family Nephilidae; genus Trichonephila; species Trichonephila clavipes. The sequence continues at coordinate 983,064 of BMAU01016142.1, forward strand.
AAGAGCAAAAAAGATGCTATATGTTTGACATAATTAATAAAAATTGCGATTTTTACTCCCTGGAGCAAATTTTAAAAAAGAACCTATTTACAAAAAACTGTATAACATGGCTAGTATGATCGTTAATACGAAGTATATCTCCCGGACGATGCAATACAGGCCTTACAACGCCTAGGCATGCTGAGTATCAAATTATCAATCTGATCTTGGGGGAATATTACACCACTCATCAATCAATGTCCTTCGAAGTTCCGGTAGACAGGTGGAAGGGGGTTGACGGGCTGCAATTCGTTGGCCAAACATATCCCACACATGCTCTATTGGATTCAAGTCCGGTGTGTATGCTGGCCAATCCATACGGGTGATATCCTCCGATTGAAGGCATTCGTCTACAGTGTTTGCACGGTGAGGACGGGTGTTGTCATCCATAAACAGAAATTCAGCACCCATGGTACCCCGAAACAAACGTACATGTTGTTCCAGAATGACATCCCGTTAGAAGGGCCTGTCTTCGTTACACTCTGAACATGCAGGTCAGTTCTTGCACCAAGAATCATTCTTCCCCAAACGAGCTATCCTGCACCACCGTAACGGTGTCGTTCAATGGTGTTCTCTTGGTGGTAACGGGTACCTGGCGCTCTCCATAATAACGTCCGGTGAGAATCAGACTGCAAACTAAACCTGGACTCGTCGGAAAACATCACACAAGACCACTGTTGTGGTGTCCACAATGCATGCTCTATAATCCAGGTTAATCGCAGGTGGCAGTGAGTTGCGGTAAGTGGAACACATCTGACAGGCCTACGAGCATATAGACCAATGTGCCTTAAGCGTCTGTACACGATCTGCCTTGAAACTGTCGTGCCGGTAGCTGACGAGACAGGTCTGATGCTGTGCTTCGTCTGTTTCTTTTGGCAGTAACTGCCAAATATATACCGGTCCTCATTTGGCGTTGTAACTCGGGAGCGGCCTGTGCTGTAACATCTACTCACATTACCATCATCTTGGAATCGTTTCCAAAGCCAGAAAAGGATACTCTGTGCGATTCCAAGTTCCTCGGATATTTCCAGCTGGGTACGTACACATTCCAGTCGTCCAATAATTCTACCGCCTAAAAATTCACCCAAATGCTTCCTTTGTGCCATAACTATGCAGTTATTGCACTGAAAGGCTTTTAAAGCGCCTGTGAACAATTTTACTTCCTTGCCACCATTCCTTATATACCCCTTTCTTACACACTCGTCATTGTGACGTACTATCCGCGCCATCTGGTGGTTTCCTGTAATTTTCATATTCTTCTTCAAGATGTGTGTGATAATTCTACAGGTGGAATTTTTATTTTAGAGTTCAATTTTTTTTTATTCTGAATTATTCTTAATTTATGGACATGAGTGTATATACTTCTTCCCGAAGGTTGCTCTTTTTTGTGTACTGCTAAGCATAAAATTATTCCGAAAGCTACAAAATGCAATAAAATGACCTTGACACTGCTTGCAAAGGTCAACAACGCGGAAAACTGTGATATTTAGGAACGAATCGCGTAACTTTTAATCCTCAGTTAAGGGGTTAATTATAAACCGTACAAATTATCTTGATAAGCGTTATAATATATTATTTAATTCCTACTATTAGTTCACTCTCTCCCTGTGTATATGTATTTATTTATACGTATTTAATGTGTTTTAGTACTGACGAAGTTAGAACCAGCACCAACAGATGGCGCCAATAAATTTTTCTAACGAATTTTTCTCGGCAGGAAATATATTTTCTTCAACTTGTAGTGGATGAAACTTGATGTTTATACATTTTTTAAAAAATATTAATTCATTAAATCAATTTAATTAACTAAAATAAAATTTTTCTTTGTTGACCTGAACAGAAATTGACTTTAAAAATTTTATTTACTTGATTACATAATTTTATATATGTCAAGCTTATGGGGACACTGGTAGCTATTAAACCTGTTCTTAACTCGGCATTTTAAAATTAATTATAAAATACCTTATGCAGTGTACTGATACATTTAGATGCACATTATATTAGTCTAAATGTGTATTTTATTTTTTATTAAGTCAGAATGTATTTTATTTGTTTATTTTTACAAATTGAATAATTTTTCTTTAAATAATCTTTTGTGTTCGTCTTTTCAATATTTTTGCGCCCTCCTCGTAGAGTTATCCAGCCCTCTAAGGGGCTGTGCCACACAGTTTGAGAAACACTATAAGGGGGAAAATAATAAATATATTTTTGTTAAAATGTTTTCGAAGGGATTTCATGCTAGATAAAAACGAGACGAAAATTAAGAAAACATCAATACAAATAATTTCAGTAGAGAAAATAGTAGCTAAAGAATTATTGGAGTAACGTGTGCAACAGTTTCTAAATACAGGCGTCATAAATATTTTCTAAGCAGTTCCATAGGTTTTTTGTTTTGTTTTCTTGACATGCAGGTTTCTTTCACAAAGTGATTTATATTTACTCTGAATAAAACCAAAATTTACGGCCAATTTATCTGACTTTTATTTATTAGATACTTATATACTTAAAACAAGGAAATGCTATTTTTTTGCGATTTAAACTTAAATTTCTCTTTTTAATTCTCTTATTCTTTTGGTCAATATTAAGATAAATAAAAAAAATGTTTCAGCAGATATTATGTTGAAAACAATTACTCAATCGATGAGTTATGTTAAGGAATTTGTATATATATATATATATATATATATATATATATATATATATATATATATATTGATACGTATACTAAGCATTACCCGTCCGCTTCGCTGGATTTTTCATTATATTCTATGACTTTATTTTGTTTTAAAGTTATTTTTATCTAAGTCTTATCATTAAGTTCCAAATGCTATAAGAAGCATTCCTGTAGATTTCGCTTCATGGTAGAAAAGGCACAAGAATTGAATTTCGAAGGTGAAAGTATATTTATCTTTCACGCATATTTATCACCTTCATAGTCAATTTTTTAAAGCCATTCACAAAGGAGCTCTACTCAGCAGAAGAAACAAGTGGTCTAGATTTCAAGTTTCTAAGTCTAACAATTCACAAACGGGATTTTTTTTCTCTGTAACACCTTGTGAGAACCCCCTGGATTCCACCCTGGACACTAAGATTAACTTGAGGCAAAGAATGACCAGACACTATTTGTATAATCACAAATTATATTTATTCACTTAGTTCAAATATCAACCTTCTAATTACAAATATCCAACTATATGTCTACGTCAAAGGGATTTACCTTTACTATTCAATTACTAAGCTCACTATCGAAAAGGTTTACCGGAAGAGGAGGTCCGAGAAATACACGCAACTTGAATTATTATCATTCACTATGATTTAACTAACTTTATTATGTTAACGCTTGTGGTAAGAGGTACTAAGTTAGAATAAATCACCTGGCTGTACTACCGATCTTTCCAAGTAGATTAATCCTTCTAAGGCTACTTCGCCGAATAATAACAGCAATACTCCAATATCGCAATCCAATTTAATTTTCCTAACCTCGTCACTACTGTTGCTGGCTCAATCGCCTTCTTCTCCGCTAACTTATAACGCTCTCCTTAAATACCTTATCTGCTTTGCATATCCCATTTTCTTCTTTTAGAGCTGATAGGAAATATACGCGAATTTACAATCCCCAAAGACGCCTAAGAGTATTAGTGGAAAGTTGCCGTAATTGATTTTATCTAAACTGCTGTTTGTAAAAAATGCAACACCATGAAGGAATCATCAGCATTATCCTGCTGAAAGATACCTCCTGTGATACCTGAAAGGAAGGGAATGACTTCAGGCTGTAGCACGTCACGGATCGCTATTAAAATTACCCTCAATTCGTAGCAAATTGGCTCGTCCATGATACAAAGTCACACCCCAAACCATAACTCCGAGTGTTAGGCCACTATTTCGTTTGATAACGCACCCTGGAAGACAGCGTTCACCGTCAGAGCGTCTAACACGAATGTGGGCATCACGGTCACAAATTGAAGCGTAATTTATCTGAAAAGACAACTTGGTGTCAATCAGCTTGTCAGGCTGTGTGCTCATGAGCCTATTGCAGACGCGGCCGTCGATGACTACCGTGAGGAGGATCCTATATAAAGGCACCCTTGCACGGTGCAACAGACTTTGCCGAATTGACGAAGCCGACATTACTACACATGTAGCAGTAGACCAACGTGTTTCCAACTGCCTGGAGGAATCTGCACCACCATGTGGAGCAAGTGTCGATCGTCATGCGCTCACATCACCTTCCGTCATCCACAGTCAGTTTTTCGAGTTGTTCGGTGCTCGTCGGTCCACTGCTTCCAAACTCGTATCACTGTGGAACTGTTCCGCTATACGACCTCCTATTACAGGACAGGAAAATCCTCCCCCGTTCAAGCTTTGTAAGTTGTTGGAATTTCTTCTTTTTTCGTCGTGGAGGCATACTTCGATATCACTAAGCGTTCGCCACTAACAAATACCCATTAACTTATATTCAACGTCCCGCTACAGCACTCTATTTATACGCTGTCAGCGTATAAATAGTTTTCAGTTCAGAGGATGCTGCGTACGCCACGCATGCGCAGTGTCTCTGAAGCTTTACTACGTTGCGTAACATCCTATAATTGATATTTGTTGCAAAGTTCATTTAATTCTGATTTTTCATTCATGGTAATGCATTTTTTACAAACAACAGTGTTTATAACGCCCCCTCCTGGGAGTTGATTTCCCCAAAACTCATTTTCAGTAGATCTCTACACCATAAAAGAAACTTGTCTGTTATATTTCAAATATTCAGAATAATATTTTAAAAATGGAAAATTTTGTCTCTAAAGATCACACAAACCCTCATGAGGATCGATTTTCACGAATCCTCTTTCAGCAGGTTTCAACTTAATCGAAGAAGTATACCCCCCCCCCCATATATCTCAAGTCTGTTGTAGGTATAATAGTTCCAAAGATATCGTTATTATTCGATATCTGTCTGTATATGTATTTCGGAAAATAGTCATAACAAAGGAACGCCAAGATGAAAAACGAACACCTGCTAAACAAAGGAAACGTGATCATTTTTCGTCCATCCTCAATTAAAAGAAAAAGAGACAGCATATTCCTAAGAATCTCTGAACTAGAAAATTGCAAAGGGGAGAACCAAAGGGATTTTATAATCACATGATAAAATGCAGGCGAATAGTTTATACTTATAGAAATTGCTTAGGTGGCCTAAGGGACTGTCGTGGCGCCGAACAGTCGTTTAGTAGGGCACGTGCAGGATATTAAGATATCCTTTTTTCTAAGAATCACGAATAAATCCGTAAAAACACGGAACTCAATCTTCTTAAAGTGGGAAATGAAATAAAACCACCGCTTTGCGAAAGAAAACTTTAAAAAATGGTGTTCGTAATCAAGACATAAGAATAATATTACAAAATTCGAACGTAAGTTGATATTAATTGAGATTGTTATTAAGTATGCCTTATCGTCGACCTATATGTACCTCCAACGTTGATACTGATAAAAATAATAAACAAGTTAAATATTATTGCATTGGTAGGAAAGTACTATGCATATGATGATATATTTGTAATTATTACAGCAACTATACATTGATAGAGATTCGATTTTTGTTTACTTAAGTATAATTTTCCTAATACGTGTGAAACAGAAGTGGAAAGTATAAATTTTACATAAACATCCCCTTTTATTTGCTTATCCTACTTCACAGCGACCCAATAAAATGTATACAGTATTTAAAGGATTATAGCTCTAAATGCAAAAACCTATCACTTAACGCAGCGATACTCAACCAACTTCCCTCCGAGCCTTTTTCAGTGGCCCGGTCATGAGCCATTGCTCTAACAAATTTACTTATTGAAGAATAATGTATTAAAATTTTCGTGGGAAATTCTTTAACAGGAAATCATATGTATCAATTTTGCTGTCGATGTTGTACGGCTGCGAATTGATATTTTCTGTCCATTTGCAACGGTTATGGTTAGTGATACCAGACAGCAGTAACTTATTTTATAAGTGGGAGTAATTTCTACAATTTTTAATACTTCGAACGATTTCGAGGTTGACTATTTTGTAGTGCAAAACATAGAGAGATTAGTACTTGTGTTTGAAAGGGCTGTATTTAAAAATAACAGTAAACAGGAATAATTCCATGACACTTTTCCTCCAAGATCTCTTTCAAGAGATGTAAATAGGCTTTACTTTATATTCTTTGCAACGGCAACAACGTGTTTTGTCAGTGGTAATGTGACAGCAGTAACAAAGACACTTTATGAAGTTTGTTATATTATTGGTTAATCATATGAAACTGTTTACTGATGCAAAAGTTGTGTGAAGGAGCGTTTCTTAAACTCTTTTAATTTAGCGTTAGTGACAAAAATAAAGAAATATATATATAAAAAAATAATAATTAAAAAAAGCAAAATAGGAGTTATAATATTTTGATTAATTTTCCACATTTTAAATTTCCAGTGTTATCTAGATCTTAAAGCATTTCTCACATACATAATTACATAGAAAAGCATGGGCGGAAAGTGATAGAGAGCGCAGTGCGTGAGCTCGCAAGGCCGGCACTTGTCGTTTCCTCATTTCTCCGTACGATGAACATGAATCGTTATACGAACACCGATTTGGCGAATTTCATCTACAATCTAGCCAACGGAAATGGACGTGTTGCTGTTCTGTTGTATGGGGAAAGATATCCAACGTGAATCCTCAAACATTTCCTTGGGCGCATTAGAGCCTGGCGGAACATGGATCTTTCAGAGTCACGATTAACGACATGCCTATGAATTTTGAAACGGACATGGGGGGATTGAATATCCATCGCTGTTCTTACAATACGTGAAACATGCCCGGTTGTTTTGAAATGTATCCTTCAATTCATGTAGCGTCCGTGCCGTGCGTGCATACAAGCAAAGGCAGCAATTTCAAACAACTCTTGTGATGCCTTGATGACATACTTTTAATTTATTATTGCTTTTTTGTTTTTGTAATAAAGTGCTTTACACTACATTGTGTATTGTGGCCTTGTTGCAGTGCTTCTCAAACTTTCGATATTGGCGACCCACTATTCAATCATAATTTTCATCGCATTTCCCCTCCATACAATAACAATGAATTGAATTCAATAACACTAGACTTTGACGTTAAACCTACAATACGACTTTAAATTCTTCAGTGCCACCGGCGCATATAAACGTCTCCCTCAGCCAGTGAATGAATTGTCTTGGACGTATGTGTACGTCTTTCCAAAGTGCAATCTTTTGCGAAGGATTTACTAACTTCAGCGAATTTGCTTATTTATTCCTTTTCAACCCTCCCCCCCCATACACCACATACGCTCGCCTACTTGTTAAATGGTGGCATTGGGGAGGGAATCACCTAATTTTCATTTAAGGGATCATTATAAATCGTACAAATTATGAAAACAAGAGTTAATTTTTGCATATAATTTTATATGACAAGGCCATGGGGCCACTGATAATTATTAAATTTGTTCCTTGTATTGTTAAATTAATTATAAAATACATTGCGCAGTACTGATACATTTATAAGTGTAAATCTGTACTTATATTTTTTTAATGTGTCATACTGTATTTTGTGTTCAGTAAATTAATAATTATTTTTAATAATTCTTTGTTTTTGACTTATCAATATGATCACGCCCCCCTCGTAGGGTTATCAACGCCCCCTAGGGGGCACGTCCCACAGTTTGAGAAACACTACTTTACTGTCTTTGTGTCTCTTTATTTTGTTAAGGTTTCGTTTCCACGCATTATTTCCTGAGTAATTATGGTTCGTCTGGATGTTCTCTACCTCCCCTCCAAGCTTGTAAAGCGTGTTTTTTGAGAGGTATAGAACTTTAAATTGCAATAAAACAACGATGTATTATTCGATTGACATGAATTTTTTTTATTCGAAAGATAATCTTGTGGCATTTCATTTTAAATATGATCAAGCAAGGTGTAGATTCGTCCAATGGGCCCAAAACGAGATTGCCGTTGTTCCCGATTTTCATAAGCGAATTTTGTTTAGCGATGAAGCGCACTTCTGGTTGAATGGCTACGTCAACAAACAAAACTGCCGCATTTGGAGTGAACCTAATCAACAAGTGTATGTCGAAACATCGTTACATCCAGAAAAACTGACTGTTTGGCGCGCTTTATGAGCTGGTGGAATCATTGGTCCGTACTTCTTCAAAAACGATGAAGGCCACAACGTTACAGTCGATGGTGATCGGTACAGAGCCATGATTACTAACTTTTTCATTCCTGAATTGAACAATCATGATGTCCAGGAGCTGTGGTTCCAACAAGACGGCGCAACATGTCACACAGCTCGTGCCACAATCGATTTATTGAAAGACACGTTTGGTGGCCGCCTAATTTCACGTTTTGGACCTGTGAATTGGCCTCCAAGATCTTGTGATTTAACACCGCGAGACTATTTTCTGTGGGGCTATGTAAAGTCATTGGTCTATGCGGATAAGACACAAATGCTTGACCATTTGGAAGACAACATTCGTCGTGTTATTGCCGATTTGGACGTCCAGATTAGACTACAACCGAGCCAGCCGTGGCAGTCATATGCCAGAAATCATATTTAAAATGTAATGCCACAAGAGTATCTTTCGAATAAAAAATAATTCATGTCAATCGAATAATACATCGTTGTTTTATTGCCATTTAAAGTTCTATACCTCTAAAAAAACACCCTTTACATGTCATTCGGGGACACCCTGTATACATTTCATTGGATGATTGGATTGGATTGGATTAGTAAATGCTCAAATTTAATTTCAGGAAAATATAAAAGTTAATTCAGGAAACATAATTGCTAACAATTAAAAAAAGTACGTGTAGGCATGTGCATGTTTGCCTGTATATATATGCGTGTTTTCGTGACTGTGCTTGTGTATGAGTGCATATAGTTAAGTAGAATTCTGGATGAAATAACTGAATAATTATTATCCAGGGCACAACACAAGCAGAAAATGGCGTCAATTTCCCATCTTACACTCGATAATGATACAGCATAACAAGAAGTACTTTATTAATTTTCAGAATCAATGATTTATTACTCATACATCTGATTAGCTATTTATTATTCGAAAGAATCTGATACTCAGCATCGGTGTGACAGAAAAATAGAACCATCTTCTTTGTCGCAAGTGCTAACTCCACCCATGCAATGAATCTGGTCGACTGCAACATGATATCCATCATCCATCATGGAAGACAGTCGTCTTTCAATATTGAGTAATGGTCTTTTCGCAATTAACAGATAATAGGACTTTTTTATCTTTTCAACTTCGGAAGCTTCCTATGATCAATCGATTTTTAATTACTTTCGAATGATTTCAGCTTTCGGAAAGGTATTGTAAGGGATCCTTTTTGAATTTTTTGTTAAGCAGTTAATCGTTATAACTCTACTCTTGGAGTATATTTTTTTGTACAAAGGAGAACTTTTAAAGAGAAAAGTGAATTATTTTTTTAAAGCGGTTTTATTTCCCCGAATAGTACGTAAAAACGCCTGCTTTTTGGAAAATGGTAAAAGTAATATATATATATACATATAAGCAATGCTCTTTTTAAAAAATAAATAATTTCCTTCTTTTTTGTATTTATTTGTTTCTTAGAAAAGCGATGCTTTATTTAGAATTTCAACAGTATCCAACTTGAAATCTTAACAGTATGTTCCTTTTTAAGTATAAATATTTATTTGTATTTTAGTTCTAGAGCTTCAAGTGTTTGTTTTGAAAATATACCTGCTTGACAAGGATGCTGTTCTTCTGTATAAATATATGATATCTATGTATATGTGTGTGAATGTACATATATGTGCGTATGTTTGATTGTATATATGTATATGTGTATATATATACGCATATGTATATATATGTATATGTAAACACAAATGTATACGTATATGGCGCCCACAAGGGGGGTCCCCGGAACCTGGATCACCCCATACCCCTTGATTTTTTTTGATTGATTGTAATCTTATGTATGTATCACTTAAAATTTTATTAAGTATTTGTTATTAATAAAATTAATTTTATTAATTAATGCTAATTATTTATTCAAATATTTTTTTTCTGCGTTTTGTTCCCGAAAATCGAAAAAATCAAATGAATATGTTGGGCGGTGTTTTGAAGCATGATAGTGGACTTTCTACCCTGGACCCCCTTGATAAATTCCTGAGTGCTCCACTGTATATTTACATTTGAATATTATATATGCAATCCATATGTATATTCATATACATTTGTATATTACATATACACACAACTATGTATATGAATATATACACGTGTACATTCTCTCTCTCTCTATATATACACCCATGTAACGTAAAATCCGGGGTATAATGCGCAATTTTAATACATCGAAATTTACGGCTGCGCGCTATACGCCGGGTATAAAAGTGAGAGGTTCAAAAATAAGAAAAAAAAGGGGTAAACATTGAAAAAATACATTCTTATATGTTTATCGAAATGCTGTAGTTATAGAAGCGTACTTTCCCCCCAAAAAGCTTGAGATATTACCTTGAATATATGACTCAAAAAATTAAAAGTCTTACACATTTACATTTCAGGTTTATTCCTAAAAAGGGGGCGCGTTTTATAAGGCGAATATGTCTAAAAGTTAAAAAATTGTGGCCTGAAAGTATAAGTGCGCGTTATGCACCGGATTATACAGTGGATATTTATAATACGAATTATCATTATTATTATAGAATTGCGAACTTGATTTTCGATACTGTTACGTTGATCGGAGATCGAGGATTTTATTCCAATCAGTCGCAAAGAACAAGAAATTTCTTTAAGAGCGATGAGAATTTATTGGCGAAAATGCAATCCTTGAAATACAAGATTCAGCAGCAATAATCGCAAAATAAATCTCCAAAGGTCTTCATACCTTCAACATCCCTCAGACACAATTATCGGTGTCTAAAATACACGTATATAAAAAATTATTAACACGTATGTAAAAATTATTATTCGTTCAACAGGCAAAGTAATTACTAATCGCTTCAACAATCAGAGCAATACTAACTGATCGCTAGTCAAAACCAGACTGCCTAACTTTCGGCGAGCATCTCTTTATTTATATCCCTCGCGGATAATTCGAAAAAGGCCCTTTTGCGTCATAGGTCTTGAAATTAGTGGATTTCTCTATTAATTTCGAAAAGAATTCAGAGGGTTCCGAACTCGCCAAGTCTCGAAAATGATTGCCAAAGTCGTCAACTTGGTCGCCAAAAATGAAGCCAACTTGGCTCTATCGCCGAGATTTCGCCCCATTGAATCACCATTATAACGTAAGGGACGACGTTTGCTTGTGAATATAACAATTTTAACGTAAATTAAATCTAATTTAGGGTAAAATACAGGCATTACACATCCAAATACAAATTATTTATACTGTTTTACACAAAATTCGTAACAATACACTTTGGTAATGAGGTGACCCAGTTTTTAGTGGTGGTTTAATCGTTGGAAGAATGAGGAGGCCTCTATATTTTAAGCTTTCGTATTTATCGATGATCACTCACATGAAAAACAGCACACGCATAGCAGTACATTAACACACTCGGTTTACAGTACGCTGAAAACTGTTTTCTCAGAGATCTCATCTATTTATAATTTTGGTCAACCAGAAGCTGTTGGAATCATATGATTGCCAGTAAAGGCTTCTCTGATTAGTCAGAATACGCAGGTGAAGCAAGATTGTATCATCTTGTTTTAAAAGTGGCAGTTTTTAAGAAGATAAAATTCTGCTTATTTCCCCTTAAGTAGGTAAATTGAAAATTACTTATCACACGAAGTCTAGGAGGGCTGAGACCTTATTGGATAAAATCTCTCGATAGAAAATTTAAGTGAATTACTACATATATCACACAAAATGCAAGATAAATTTAAATTCCTATTTCATTTATTTTTTCTTTAAATCAGTACTTATATTCTTAATGTTTTCTTCTTGGTTCACTCCTAGGAGAGCCCACACCCTTCGCGCGAATTACTTTGGTTGGCGATAATTGCGCCATCTTGGTAACCTTACTTTTAAACACTACATATGGCAACCCTAACTATTTCTAGCATTTTCGTATTTTGTGGGCGCGCATTTCGAATTTCATTTTGTTGTTGAGCTCCGGGCTGGCTGCGTGATATGGGGAATATACTTTAGAATTTTTTACTTTGTTGAATGCGAAAGGTAAGAAAGAATTGATTGAATAGTGTGTAAAGGGAAGATTGATTGCTTCGAGTTATTAATGTCCTATATGTAAAGATCGGCATGATGTAACATGGTCGGCAATATAACGCTTTCTTCGAAATCGTACCAGCCACGCCGAATGTATTTTCGACCATTACCTCGCAGAATAAATATCGCGGCGCTCATACCATCATTCGCTTAGCGATGAGACCTTTAAGGCTTTTGTAAAATCTATTGTTACGCTGTACCCTCCACTCGGAAAATATCAGCTGTAAGAAAGTAAGTTTTTTATATGTTTACCTTAAATGTTTAATTTCTGTATTGTTTACATATATTTTCATTACGCATCCATCTTATCCTTCTATATACCCTTGCCGCTATTGTCAGTTTCGCTTGGCGCCATCTTGTTCTGGTTGGCGCTTTTTTCAGTTTGTCGCCAAGGGTGTGGGCTCTCCTAGGATTTTACCCTTCTTAATTACGAAAACCATTATTTAATTAATTTCTCGCTTTATACGGATTAATCTCTGTGTTTTGACAGATTTTTTCGTGATTTCTAGAAAAAAACCTATCTTAATAGCTTACTCGTGTTTTACACAAAGACCGACAGACGCCAAGTTTTACCCTAAGACCACCACCTACGCAATTTCTAAAATTAACCACTATTTCCTTTCATTTTATGATGTGCTTCTAACGTCCTTACAATTATTCCTATTGTGATTTCTTAATGTGGGAATGCGCGGAAACTGCTTTCTCTTACTTTTTAAGATTGCTTTTAATAATTTGAAAATGGCAAAGAGTCGCTCTCTTAGTGCATAATAATAAATTTGTTTTTGTACTTGACTATTCTCTTGTCAGGACTATTTTCACAGTGCATTATATTTATATATATATATATATATATCTATGATGAATTCTGAATTTTAGGACATTACTTAACGTAAGCCTTTCTATAGAAACGCACTTTTAAATAAAATATACCTTAGCAATAATAAAATTTTTATAGAGGTGATAAGTGCGGCATTGTTAACATGAGTAAGGTAGCGAAAGCAGTAATGTACAGAATAAATATAAAATTTATTTAATAGAAGGAAATTATGTTAATCAGTAAAGAAGAGAAATGTTATAGAAAAGTCAAACAAAATAGAATAGAGAAGTCGGGATATCGTACCACTTAGTTATCAAGTTTTATTTTACATCGGGAAAAGTATATTTAAAGTTGAGGAATAAAGTTATTTTCATTAGATAATTAATTACCGATTTTTTAAGGTATCCGACTACCCTAAAATCATGAATTTTTTTCAAAAATTGTTACTTTTTTTCATGATTTTGTCTTATAAGCCATTTTAATAGCTTTATAAATATACCAAGGACTTTATTTTTAACTCGCTAGAACAAAAACTACAAGTGTTTTATCAAAAGCAGTGCCAAAACTTTAAATAAGATGTCAAACTTTTTAAAATGCGTTTTACTCGAAATGTGGGAGAGGGGGAGGGGTGCCAGCTCAGGTGTCGTTCACGTCACTTGACCATGGTTCAAAATTACGTGGTCCATCGCCAAAAGCCCTCGTGTAGCTGAACAGCGCGACGTTAATATTTAATCAATCAATCAATCTACTCGAAATGTGTTTTTTTAGAAAACGCAAAAGGACAGCGATTGCTTAAAATGTTTCGAAAATAATTCACTGAAATTGTTTGTGTATGTTCTGTATAATAGCAGAAGTGTTTCAACCTTCAGATTTATCAATCATTGTTTTAATACAAAATTTACAGTTCTTATGTGAATATAATCACTGTTTTTTTAAGCAATTTCATATAACTTAGATAAAGTGATCTAATTTTTTTAGTAATTACAATTTTTTTTATCCTGAAGGTCATTTCAAAAGCGAATGGCAGCTAAAGCACATGAAAATTGAAAAATTGAGAATTTATTCATAAACGTTTTGTACAAAGTGGTTTATATAATTTCTTGAACATTTTGTCCAATTTTTTCCACTTTAGTAATAATCTAATTTCTTTTCCTTTTTTTAAATTTTAGCATTTTTTCCTTGAAATGTAGTAAATAAATCTAAAAACCACGAAATTTTCCATATGTTCATTTTTTAAAAAAAATAAAAGTTGTCGCAAGTAGTCGGATACCTTAATTTCTTGTCGCAGGATGATATCTATTATGAATCTTTATTTTGAAGCTGTTCTATATACTACCCAATAATTTCATGTAAAGTATACGTAAAAATTCCGAAACTAAACATTTTTTTTCAAAGTTTAAAAGTAATACGTCTTGTATTTGTATTTTACGTTACGTATCTATGAACTCTATTGATAGTATGAATGGATACTAATATCATAAAAATACCATGAAGTTATATCTCTCTCTCGTCAAACGGAAATAATTTCATTACTAACATTCGTTAGTATTTACAGGATCTGTCAAAACTAATTACTCCAAAGTTAGCTGAATATATTTAAGTTACAAATTCGAAAAAATATCTATGACTTGTAGTTTTGCACTTTAAATATTGTTGCAACATTGTATAAAGGATAAAGTGTATATTGGTTAAATTTCATAGAACTAAACATGGACATAATGATTTGAAAAAAAAATTTCCTTTGGTAAAATTGTAATTTTAAGCTTTAAGTATATTGTTAAATAATTTAAATTAATGAATGCAAGTTTTAGAATGCAATAAACAACGTACTAGAGACGTCAGAGTCACATGATAAAAGTAATCACGTGCTTCTAGACAACGAGTAGCATTTAGCTGTTGAAACTTATAATTTTTGCAGCTTTGTTTTGAAAAGTAAATATATTTGTCAACAATAATAGCACACATAAGTAAACAAAACACACTAGATTAAAAATACACATATAATAAAGCAATTTTTTATTAATATTTTTTGAAAAACCTTTTAAAGAATCTCATAACTTATAAACATCTTTACATAATTATCAAATTTGAAACTTTATCTCAATTTTACAAGTAGAACAACGAGTACTTGTTTAACTTAACGAAGAACATTACATTAAATCATGTTTAAACAATTTCTAGATCATTTTGAATTTTTTGTTGTTGTTACACGCCCCCATTGGTCAGCATTGCTAGACCAGGTCCATGACATCGTACAATTTCAAAAAATCCAACACCAGCAAGGGACCTAGAGCTAAGTCGGTCCTCTACCTACCTTTAGGTGCTGTAGTCCAGTGACTAACAGAGACTGCAACTTTTCCCCATCCATGAACAGTACAGAATTTTGAACAATAACAATTAGTAAAATATAATGTAATTTCGTTGTGCAAGAAATAATAAGCAAAACAAGCTAATGTTTCCTTTAAATAAATTTTAAAAATCTGTTAATACAATAAATGAAATAAAAGATTTTCAGTATCTGTGTTTCTTTTTTACTTTTTTTTAATGACTTGTTTGTCTATTTTATTTGTTTAGTCCGTTACAAACGTGTGCATCATCAACAAATTTTTCCTTCATCTGTGTAATAGCCTTTAGGCGTATTTATGATAGTTAATTCTTTTAAAAAATCGGCAAAGTCAAGCTACTTAGTTTCATAACTCTTTCCAAAAGCATCTCATTAAATGTAATACACAATTAAAAATATTTTTTTCCATTTCAGCGAAACGTAACTTTTAAAAAAAAACTCCCGGATGCATATTTTTTCTCTTATTTCTTTTCTAGATACTATTTCTGCTACATTTTAATGGCTTCTTTTGCAATTCAGAAAACGAAAGTGTAATGGAACATGTCTTAAATAAACCACATTGGTTGGAATTTCCTACATTTGCAATTCAATTCAGTGTAGCTTTATGAAACAGTCTGGAAAAAAAGACGCTTTGAGAGAAACTATACAATTTAGAGAGGGTTTTCTTTATTTTTTCTAGAAATTTTTTTATGAATAGAAGTGAAGAAAACAAAAAGTGGGATTGTAAAAATTCGTTTTCATTCAAAAAATGCGCTGTTGATAAAAACTTTAAAAAAAAATGTTATGTAGCAATGCCACGTGGCTGCGGTAGGCTAGTAGCTATGGACACGATCTCGTGGCTGCAGTGTCATGTGTTCGAGTCCAGGTGCTACTGAAGATCCAGAATGGAGAGGGGTTGATACACGTTAAAACAATCGAGGCTCAAATTCCTCCTGTAAGCGTAGCGTGGAAGTTCGGAGAAGGTGTGCCAGCTCAGATGTCGTCCTCGTTGCTAGTCCATGGTTAAAAGTTATGTGTTGCTCTATAGTGTGACGTTAATAAACACTCACACATCAATGCTATATTACACAGGTGAGTTTTTTTCTCTGAAAATAAATATCATTATATTGAGCTCAAAATATAATTTATTTTAAGAGAAATATTTATACAGATTAAAATATCAGATAACCTTAATTAATAACAATATAGAAATACCATTTTATACTTTTGATTTAACAACAGTAATATTTTTATTGCATAAAAATAGTAAATAATTGCTTTTTTTTCGAAAGAAAATTCTCACTTGCAATTTTCAACAAAAAACATGTGCTACGGTTAGATATGCTATGAGTATAAATGTATAAAATTTAAAACATTAACAAAATAAATTTTATATATCAATTATATAAATTGTTATATTATCTACAGTTTATTTCTTAAAAGGAAAACTCAAATTTAAAATTCAAAACTAGTTAGGTATATGCAAAAAGGCATATCCATCAATAAGGACGCTAAAACACATTTACATTATTTTTTGCTAGCTAAGTATACAATTTCATTTTAATTAATACATAGTGCATTTTATCAAAACGTTTCAGGATTAAATAAAGGAATCTCATTTATTCTACGCTAGAAGCATTGAAAATTTATTCTAGATTAAGTGAATATCCTTCATTCGATATGATTGCTCAAATATGAATGCAAATTAAAATGTGTTGGAGTATATATATAAAATAAAAATTCTTCCACAAATGTAAAATATTAAGCTGACAAATGAAGTTTCAAAAGCTCAGAAAATGTATAAGAGGAATATGCTCTCGCGATTATTTATCTCTCTTAATCCCAATCCCATACTAAATATTCAAACTATATTTAATTTATTAGTTTCCTATGTATTTATTTATAGAGGAAATAATTGAAAATATGTTTTTATTCTGTATAACTGAGAGAGAGATATTATAATAATTTATAAATCCTTTTTTCTAATAATATTTAATGTCATACCTTAATGTTAAATATCCTCCATGTTTAATATTTTCTTCAAAAAACACGAATTTAAGATCACGTATATCAAAACTTACCATAAGTTTCTGTATTTTCTTTTGTGAAATCGTGATTTCATTCTCTTTTCATTAAAAAACAAAATTTTTCATTTCATTTGATGCATCGGTCAATCCAAGTTAATCATTTAGAAAATATTGTTCTCCCCATTTGTTTTCTTAGAAACAAACAATTAATAATAACTATAGACGGTTTCCCCTATTATCCTAGAGGCGGACCAGGTCCCAATATACAAATTATAAAGCTATTCATTCTCATTGCTCAAATTATAAAATTGTAGTGCAAGTAGCTCTCTATTTTTTCAATATAATGTAAGCAAGAAAAAGTAAATTTCAAGTCTTTATATCCACATTTTAATTTGTTCTTCATTAAATGCCTCTTCAAAAACAATGTTCCTAATAACCTTTTCCTCTAAATTGTAGTGAATATTTATTCCGTCTTTGCTTCTGCACTTTGACAGAGCCACATATAATTGTCTATGGGCAAATATTTTTTTCCTTCGATGTTACACATAAACCGACTTTTTAAAAATTAATTTATTTTGATTTTAATTTTTAATTTTATACAAAGTTTAATATTTTTCTGCAAATGAGTTTTTATCCAAAATTGGCTGTAAAATTTGCAATTCATCGTCATGTTTTACTATTTTTGAATATTCATGCAAAGCCTAACCATCATTAAAAATGTAAATTTTTCCAAACAGCGGTTTTGGCCCATTCTGTTGTAAATATTTAGTTGCGTGTATTAACTGTACCTTAAAAATACACTATCCTAAACTCAATGGCACAACAAACCATGGCAGGGCAATGCCTACTATAGCCATCTCAATTTTGAACGCTAAGGTGTGTGCGAGTAGATGTTCCAGCTGGCTAGTCAGTCTGACACTAAACCCCTAGAGTTTAGCTCCAAAACAAGCTTGGTACTCATTTATCTACCCACTAAAGAGTTGAAAGGCTGAGTCGACTTTCCTCTGCCGGGAATTTGAACCCTCACCTGTGACGTAGAAGCTTGTATTCTACCTCTCAACTACTGGGAGTCTATCTTTACCTTATGTCTTATAAATGTTTTACACCATCACGAAATTTTTTCATGTATACCGGTTAATTCAAAATAAGTGTGACCAATTTTAAAAGTATATAACTATTTATGATTAATTTCTATCGTTTTACTACCGGTTTTATTTAAAAAAATGAAACATTTAAATTTCCAATTTAACCTTTTTTATTAGTGGGAGTGAATTACAGAACTGAAATTGGAACCTCAAACCCGGAACGAAATTTTACAGCTTTTGAAGAATGGCTGTTCAAATTCTGTAAATAATAAAGCATTTGAAAATAAAAAAGACATTTTTCTATTGTATGACTATCTATACTTCAAAAAAATCAAATTGGGCTCGCAATCAAAAGCTCAAGGAAAAAAATGTGAGCGGAAGGAAGTGCCTAATGAAAGAGAAAAAAAAAGAAGTCGAAAAGAATTATCGTTGTAGAAAATTATTTGCCTCAAATACCTATGGCAAAGAAACTATAGATACAGCAACCGACAATTTATCGTCAGATAAAAAAGTAAATTTCACAAGTCTGTCATCAAATGTATGTTAAGACCGTAGAAAAACAAAGAAAACGTTCTTCGCATCTGTATTTAATGTTACGCAAATGTAGATGCAAAACATGGATAACTTCTGATGAAGCACAGTTTCACCTGTCATTCAAAACTGGCAAAACGAAGATTCAATATATTTCAAGCAAAAAACGTCGGAAAGACGCAGCTGTTTTGAAAAAATGCAAGTAGGCCGTCAGCTGTTATGGTATGGATGGAAATGTCCTCTCAAAGCTTAACAAAGCCATTTTTTGTAGAACCAAACTTTAAAATTAATGCTAAATACTATCAGAATAAAGTTTTGAATTACTTGATGAAAAAAAGTAAACGTCTTTACCCTCAAGGGAACTTTGTTTTTCAGCAAGATTCTGCATTAAGTCATACTGTAAAATCAACTATAAAGTGGCTGAAAGATTAAAAAATAAATTTTCTGCCTCCTGATAAATGACTATCACTATCCCCTGTCTGTGTTCCTAGAGATTATTTTTTATGGGGATACTTAAAAAAAGAATTAAATAGACATAAAGTAAGAGCATTTCAAGGACTTCAACAGTTTAAGAGAGAGTTGGAAAAAGACCATAAAAATGATCGAAAATACTCTTATAGATTAGCCAAAACGCTTACGAAAAGTGTACTGTGCTAGAGGAAACCGCATTGAAAATTCCATGTAAATAACTTTTATTCAATAAAAATTTATGATCCTCTGAAATTGGTAGAGAGAGAGAGAGAGAAATGAAACACATTTTTAGAGTGCGTGTATGAATGACATCAGCCAGTTTTCAAGAAGTACCTAAGCATTTCAACGAATTTTTAATTGCAATGTATGAATATTTTTTGGAATGGATTTTATACTTATTTTAAAAAATGAAAGGTCCAAAACAAAGTTTTGGCAATGAAAAAGCCAAAAAATATTTGCAGTAGAAACATTCTTATATTATATTTCCCGTTTCGAAAAATCATTCGCATTTTTCTAATTATTTAGATTTAGATATAAATTGTAAGAATTTTTTTTGACCATAAGTACCTTTCAAGGTATTTTTTTTTTCAGAATACATTAAGGGGGAAAAGTTACGATTCTGTAAAAACTCTTCCACCGGAGAATTCTAAAAAGATCTTGGAAAAATTCTAAAAGATTCTTTTTGACTTTTTAATGCTTTTTTTTAAAACAAAAGTCCTTTATTCATAAGAATATAATTAAAACATATAATAAAAAAAAATTTTAATTGAATTTTTTGACAAATTATATAAAAATTTTCAAGGAGTAAAAATATTTTATTTGTATTAGTTTTCTTAATTAAAAACTGAATTCAAGTATCACATAATTAAATTCAATAATTAGTTATATGTAGTATAATTCTTTGGGCTTTTAATATAATCAACAAATAACACAAATCAAAAAAGATTATACGGGCAATTAATTTAAAATAATAGTTTTAAATAAGGATTCACCAAAGAATATTTTAAATTTATTCGAGTTTAATTTTAATGCAACACAAATATTTTTAAGTAAAATATTTATATATGCCCTTTTGAATATTTAAGACACTATACACACTTCCATATCTATTTTGCTCAAATAGTCAAAATAATGTCATTAACTAATTGTCCACAACAACAGCCTAAAATAAGGAGAGAGAAAAAGTTGTTTCAAAATTTTTATATAACATATATAGTGTTTAAACAGAGATAATAATAAAATCATAATTTTGCTTTTCATTTACCTTCAACTTAAATAATCGGCAATAAATATTTTAAGAAAAAAATAACACCGTGTTTACCATATTCAGGCATTTTTCATTACATTTACCGTAAAATTTTATTAACATTTCCAAGGAAGCAAGGTCCCAAATTTTTCGTGTACCGCATAATGTTTTACGAGCAAATAATATCACTTGTCATTGTTTCTGTCTACATGTTATAAAACAGACAAGCTACTTTTTTGTATAAAAGAAACTCCTATTTGTGATCTGTTCTTTGTAATAAATCAACTTTTTTATTTCTTTGGTAGCTTTTGATATCATTTGACAAGAAAGAATGCAAGAAAAATACAATTTGGCAAAACTTGCTTAGAACAGAAAGCTTGAAGAATGAATTTTCTATAGATTTAGATAGTGGTGGCATCAAATGTTTTTCAATCGCAGCAGAATCTTAGGTAGTACCCAATAAATTGTTGCTCACTGAATACAATACCTCGCTTTTAGTGTCGCTATAAAAAAGCAACAAATCTTATTCAGAGGAGAATAGCAACAACAATATTGAGAGTTACGGAACAGATATTTCGAAAGTAATAAAAAGGAAAATTCCTTTTCGTTGAAAGTTCGTTGGAGTTCCGAAAACTTAATCAATTAAATGCCGTTATGGAAAGATACAGAGGAAGAGCGAAAATGCAAAAGTTATTGTAATTTCAATTACTTTTAAAATGTTACTTAATAAATAGGAGCAGTAACTTTTCAAATCAATTATTATATTAGTGTGAAATAATGGGTGTACTTTTACAAAGTAAGGTAAGTTTAGTTTCCGTTCTCTTCTTTCTTCCTAAGTTCTTTAACTCTTTGAACGAAGTTGAAAAATATTCAAAAATATTCAAGTTGGAAATTTAAAGAGTTAAGGGGACATGGACTTACACAAAATTCTTTAATTTAGTGATGTCCATAATATTATTGGTTGCCTCCTTGTGCATGTATGATAATAAAAAGATATTGTGCTGTAAATTTCACAAATGGCAAACCATTTAATTTTTTAAGGGAAAAACTTAAGGGATGTCCGGCACACACACACACATGAATTTTTGAAAAATTACCAGTTTTCACTTTTTTATACTTTCTAAAAAATCAAATATTTCTGTTTAAAATGATATATGATATGATGAAATACGATAATTAGAAGTATTTTTATTTTTTTTAAATGAAGCTACTCATTGAGAGAGACGCGCGTCAAATGAGCTCTGCTAGGAGCAGCTGTGTTTCCCTTTGCATAAGTTTCTGATGAGTGCGAATACATATCATGTTTAAGTGGAAACATTAAAGTGTATTGAGCTTATTCAAAAGTATATGTGTACACGTCTTTTGGGTCTTAAAAGCGAAACAGAGAGGGGGGGGGGAGTTAAATGATCGAAAAAGCCTAAGAGGTCGTAATCGACTCACCGACATTTTAATATCAAAAATTCAAAGATATTATAATATAGAAATAATATCAATGATCTACCGAGCTAAATCATTATGTTACCGGTATGGTACTCAAAGCTAAGGACAACGACAGGCGTCACTTAACCCTTTGCCTTGATGAATTTCGTGAGCCTTGATCTAGCCTTTGCCGATCAGGTAGCATTAAAAACGATAACACCTACTTATGAATGCTCGTTGAAAATTCCTTAAAAAATATATAAATTCTAAATTCAATTATTTTTTTTAAAAAAACAAATATTGCGCTTTGATTGAAAAACGCATACTAGCTTCAGTTCCATGTACTATAAGCAACAAGTGGAAAAAATTCGAAGTATTAAGCCCAACAGAAAAAAACCCTTAGCATTTTAAATGAAGAAAAACTAGTTATTTCATCTTTCTGAGATAAGTCAATATAAAGTTTTGATTTGTCATTAGAACGTGAATAGAAACAAACGTAAAAGTTATCACAACTCTACGTTTTTTAAATTTATAGCTTTCAGATTTTATGAGTTTGTAGAAAAGTATATAAAAAAAATTTTAAGCTAAAAAAATTAGATTTGATTTTTTGACCGATTTTTGTCTATTTAATCGTATTGTGTCCAGAAATTTCAACAAGTATCCAGGAGTGTTGTTTCCATAAATACCATCCACATTTGTTTCGTTTCCGTGGTCGTGTTTCCGCTCATAAATTTTCGATTACAAACTCCAACCGCTTTGTTAGGTTCAGGTGATACAAAGTACTTCGAAATTGGACCGTAGATGAGTGGATACAGGTTCCTTGAATTGTTGAATCAAGGTACAATTGCTGTTAGTCGGATGGTAGAATCTGAGTTTCAAGTCATTCTGGAGAATGTATTGTGTCTACGGCAGTGTTTCTCAAACTGTGGGGTGCGAGCATATTGAAAACTAGAAAACAAAAGATTGTTTTAAAAAATTATCAATATACTAAAAGAAAATACACATTTACACTTATAAATATATCAGTACTGTGCAATGAATTTTATAATCATTTTAAAGATACTACGTTTAGAACAAGTTTAATAATTACCAGTGTCACCATAGGCTTGTCATGTATAAAATTAAAAACAAAAATTAACACTTATCTTGATAATTTATACGGTTTATAATTAATGCCTTCAATGCCGATTAAAAACTACGTGATTTGCTCCCTAATACCACCGTTTAACACGTAAACGAGCGTATCTGGTGTATTGGGGAGGGGAAGGTTAAAGGAATAAAAAGAAACAAATAATCTGAAACAAGTAAATCCTTCGCAAAGATAATCAAGCTCCTTTTATTGCATTCCAAGGCCTTCGGAATAAATGTATGGATAGCAGTGCACAGAAAACATCGTACTTTGAAAAGACGTATATTTACGTCCGGGGCAATTAACACACTGCCTAAGCGAGACGTTTATATACGCTGGTGGAACTAAAGAGGTAAAAGTA
Source organism: Trichonephila clavipes (assembly GCA_019973935.1). NCBI lineage: Eukaryota > Metazoa > Arthropoda > Arachnida > Araneae > Nephilidae > Trichonephila > Trichonephila clavipes. The sequence goes on from BMAU01016142.1 coordinate 1,006,751, forward strand.
GAACTGTAGGTATAGCTTCAAAATATAGTATTATTGAATTCAATGCATCGTTATTGTATGGGGAGGGCGTGATGAAAATAATGATTGAATATTGGGTCGCGAATATTGAAAGTTTGAGAAGCACTGGTCTACGGTACAGTTTGGTGGAGGTGAAGTTATGGTCTGGGAATGTTTCAAGACTATTGATCCCGATTCATGGTACGCTCAATGCCGACTCCTACACAACTATTCTGGACAACAATGAGCTTTCTACGCTGTGGAAGTTTTATGGGGTGGATCATATTTTTATTTCCAGCATGACAACGTGACTTGTCAAGTTGCGAGGTTCCCCATGAATTGGTATGATTACAATGGGGTGAACTGAGTAGACTAGGCTGCCCTTGGATCCTATGGAAACCTTCTGAGATGAATTGGATCGTCGGATTAAGCGGTGCAGCAACCGTTCGAAATCGGCTAAAAAGCTTGCATGTTTTTTCTAAGCTGAGGGGGGGAATATACCACGATCCAGAAACTTAGAGAAAGAACGCCCCAAAAGATTAATTATCTCCAGTGAAGTGTACAAAGTATTGAACATGAATAAGCTTGATTTATCTCTTTTCTTATTACAGGTAGAGAGTATATATATTTCACGACATTTCTAGAACTATTGGACATACAGACTTAAAAATCGGCAGACAAGTTGTTACCGATGAATAAAGAACCACTATGGACGCATTTGGGTAAAATCGAATTCCAAGGAGAGTTGCAGCCAAGTTATAGACAAACATTCTCAGTTTAAAACTATTACATCCACTGATTTGAAATTTGGCAAATGTTTCTTTTATTCAGTAGAGACTCGCTACGAGTGGGGTTAGCAGTAATCCACACACAAAAAGGGATGGGGGAGTTCACGGGACATTATAAAAAAAGTCCCGTTTTTAAAATATTGCACTAACAAACCTTAAATCTAGCAAAAATATTTCTTCGGATTAGTTGAGAAGGTTTATAAAAATTTATTTCCAAGGGGGGGTTGCGAGGGAATATTATTTAAGTGGTAAAATTAGCGATTTTGAAATAATTAACTTGCAGACATCCAATTTGATAAACATTTACTTTGTAGGCTATATACCCGCTAAAAAAGTGTTTTGAATTTTTGAAACCGACCAGGGGGGACTTGCGGGAATTTACGCTGGCGCAGCAGATATAAAAAATTCGGATTTTTGAGCCCTAGATCTACATGTTTAGAATTCTGCGCAGTGGTATTTCTTTTGTTAATTCCAGATTTCTTAAAAGGGGGATTGGGAGAAATCACTTCAGAGGTGTAAGCTACAGGTGCATAAACGATAAATCTAGTTCAGTTTTAGAAACTCAAGCCCTCACCTTTTTAAATCAAGAACCGAGGGAGATAACACGATATTTCATTACCATCAAAAGTTAAATGCTAGGACCAATAGATAAGAAATACATAACCTTAAAATGTCATGAAATATCCAGTGAAGTGGGCTGGTAACAGCTGGTATATAAAAATATTTATGCTCTTAATTAATACACTAAATTGCTACAATTATAACTTAATACTAATACTTAACCTAATAATAATAGATAACTAAAAGCAGCAAAACAGTATAGAACCAGTAGAATAATGACAGTATTAAAACTGCAAACTCTTTGACTTAGAACGAAAATTACAAGATTAAACATGGTTTCACGCCGCCAAGTAAGCATTAGAAGGAGGGAGGAAACCCCAAAGGAACCGAGCTCACCCGAGAAGGGTTTAGAGCTACAAACCGATCCCTCAGGAAACAACCACTCTTACTTGCAGATTTAATTGAAAAAAATCAGAGTTTACATTTTATTAACGTTAAAAGACAGTAAAATGACAAAATACAAATTTAAAGGAAACTGCACTACATACGTACATGTGCGCAAACGTAATACAAATATACAAAGCAAATATAATAAAAATAATAATAACATAAGGAGTATATGAGAAGGAAAAAAGAATATACGTATTCCAACTTTCTTATAAATTAAAAAAAAATAAATAAATAAGAAGAAAATTAACCAAACAGACCAGAAGATAATTTTCAACAAAATTGCTAAGATAATTTTACCACAAAAAATAAAGATTGATTAAAGTGCCGTAAATTTGTGTCCAGCATATAACGCTCACCGCCGTATAACGCGCGCACTTATACTTTCAAGCTGCATTCTTTAGTTTTTAGGTGCATTTGCCGTATAACGCGCAGTCCTTTTTTTTCTACAAAAAAACCTGAAATGTACGTGCGCAATGCTCTTATGTTTTGAAGTCATTTATTCTAGACACAATTCCAAGCTTTGTTAAAAAATATATCGCATTATTCGAATATAAGCCGCATTTTTTCTCCCCTGTTTTAATGCTATTGAAAATCGGAAGCGTCTTGGAATTGAAGGCGGAAAAATTCGTTGGATGAAAGGGTGGGGGGGAGGGCATTGAACATGATACTGACGGTTACAGCAATTACAGATTCAAGAGTGTATTTTAAATTAATTATTCACTTCTTATTAGTTCGCATTTTATTTTTTTTAATATTTCGTATGTATCGCATATAGAGATAAACCATTTTAAACTACTTTCTAATTTTTCCCAAAATCGTGTTGAGAATTTGGGAGGTGGCTTAGAGTCAATGGAGGCTTAGATTGTAATAAATACTTCTAAAACTACAACCCTGTAAGTTCATAAGAAAAGTCATTTATTTTAAAGAAACAATATTCTGATATATGTAGAAATCTAATTCGTTTTCTATATATTTTCAACTTTTATTTTAATTTTTAAATTTTTCATTTTGATACCCGGCGTATAACGTGGATTTTGATATTATATTTTGGGTTAAAGTGCGCATTATACGCCGGATTTTTCGTATATATTTAAATAAAGTATTCAGTTCTCAACAGGAAAACTCACATTCAAGTTCTTCTTTACAAATTCTTCGGATTTTGATAAAAATACTTGGCAAATCCATTAGGATGATACTTCCACTGCTTTTAAAAAGAGAGCATGTATTACATTTTATTAGAATTTAAGTAGCCATTATACTACTGTGTTTTAAGTACATTTTCATGTCAATAGACCATTACAGACTTACCAAGAAACCATTTGCTTATTCTGCGTCTTTTAATGCGTAGGAATGATTGAAACATGTCTTCCTATAATTTAGCAGGATATTGCACGCGCAGCGCATCTTGTGCTTTTAGGGCAAACACATTTCCATAGAAAGATCATTTCGCTGATCCTTTTATATAGGAGGAAAAGAAAACATCTTAGTGGTTTAGATAACCAATAAGGAAAGGGGAGTTGAGTTTTTTCTCAAATGAAAAAACGGCACAATTTTATAAATGTCTTATTCTTAAGGGTACAGTAGACTTTCAAATTGGTAAAAATTGTTCAAATTTTCGATTTGTTTTACTTTTAGCATATTAGCACAATTCTTGCAATTACTTCTACTGAATGCGAAAAGAGTTTTTCAATTTCGAATATTTTTATGGAAATTATGCTATTTTTCAGTTGGAACATTTGTTTGACTTTGCTCCTATATTTAAAGAACAATATATAAAAGAAGATTCCTAAATATTTTTTTAAAAAAAATGACACTTCAGCTATGGGGCAGAAAAATTATAGAACTAACTGTTTTATTATTATTATTATTGTTTATTTGGACGTATGTATTTCGAAACCATTGTACTCTTACAGTGGTAATTTTCTCGTAAAATCCATTATGCTGTAATAAAACAGGCATATTTTATAATTTATATTACTTAACATTTAGATTTGTTGTATACATGTAATGTTCTTTAGTTTGTATGACTTTAAATTGCTTAGTCATATTTTAAAGGATAACACATCAAAATATCAATTCTTCTTTTCTTATTGAAAATATGGTTATTGCTCAAAATTAGGTATGTTTATTGTGACAACACAAAAAAATCAGTTTATAACTTTAAAAAAGTATGGTTTCCCTTAATTATAGCAATAATTACTTTCATCAAATATAGTTGAGGACTTACAAACATCATGCACATTAAAACATTCAAATAAGAGAATTTTAACTTTTGTCGCTTCAATAACTTTAAAATGTTATATGCACAATACATTTTTTCCAAATACTGTGAAAAGTCGCACACATATTCTTCATACATGTATAAATAAATGCTAGTGAATGCTTTTTTATTTAAGGTTAAAGAAAATAGTAAAAAAAGGAGAATGTAACCAGTTTAGTTAGTTTTTAAGGGTAAAAACTGAAGATTTTTTTTTCTAACAAAATTATTTTTAATTTTTTTTTTAAAAAATGAAATTTTTTTGAAAAAAAACTCATTAAAATTATTTTTACGTATAAAATGAATATTATGTGAGAATATTGAAAGCGTTAACTGAATCTGGTTGTGCATGGAGCATTTTGAAATGTATTAAGTATGCAGTATAGTTAAAAGTGTTAATACCTCAGAGATCATTAAAGATATTTTCACTCAAATGTGTTCATTGATATCTGTTAACACATTATACCAGTGGTTCTCACACTTTCACTACTGGTGACCCAATTTTCAATCATAATTTTTATCGCGCCCCCATATAATAATGCATTGAATGCAATAATAATGCATTTAGGGGGGGGGCTAAAGCTACAATACGATCATAATTATAAACCGTACAAATTAACAAGATAAGTATTATTGTTACTGTTAAGTAATATATATTTTTATTTTTTTATTTTTTGTTCGATCCACTATAAAAGCGTGTTTTTTTAATTGGTTTTTAAACTGTAATTTATTTTATAATTATTTTTACTAAACACGATAAAAATCCCAATTCCAGTGAATAATTTAATTAAGAGAAAATATACTTACCTACTTTCAAGGACTTCAAATTTTTCTTTGATTTTTTGAGAAAAAATCCAATAAAATTAATGAAAATGTTCCAAATCTGCGTGGCCTTAATAAAGGACACAAAGCATGTTCATAGAAAATATTTTTGAGCAAAAGTGGTCGTGCAGGGAACTCGATCAAAACTAGTAACTTGATTGTAAAAAAACCGTTTAAAACTCCCAAAAAAAGGAGGGCGAAATGTGATAAATTCATTTTAGTTCCCATTAAGACTGTCTTATTGGAGGATAGTCTGTCAAGGTCATTGGTAACAAATAAACACTTTTCCTAGAATTAACGATTTCGTGAACATCAGATGACTCTGCGCATCGCGCGACAGATCCCGTGTTGAAAGTGTATTCAATAAAACATATGGATATTAGTTCTAGAAAAGAATTGCGTAAAATGTTTTCCGTTATGCATATTATGTTGGCCAAATAATCCTTCAAAGTACTCAATATGCTTATCCATATATCATATTACTCATTCCCATGGAAAAAAAGTAACAGAAAAATATTATTTACAACTTTCTTAAAAGAAAAACAGATGGAGTGAAACATACCAGAAGTTTGAAGGTCAAATATATGATAGTCAAAAGTAGCATTTTAGGGGTTAAAAAAAACGTGATAAAAAAAATCTCTCATCGTGTGATTAGAGTAAAGCAAACAAAATGCCTTTTTTATTTGGTTATAGGATCAAAGATAGCTAATGAACGTTTGAAATGGAATGTTTTATTTGTGATGATCACCAGATGATACAAATGAATTATATCAGTGTAAATGTGCATTTTTTATTAAGTCAGAAAGCATTTTGTTTTTCTTCATTCCAAAAAATTATTTTTTAAACCTTTTATTTTCCATATGCTTGCGCCCCCTTACAGGAATACTGCGCCCCCTAGGGAGGCACGCCCCACAGTTTGAGAAACACTGCATTACACATTTCCTACAAATTTGAAGAAAAAAAAATCATTGGTAACTAAAAAAATTGATCTTGAAAGTCCACTATACCCTTAAGTAACTTCGCACAATTCATACAATTTAGAAATATATTTATTATACCACTGTTAGAAATTAAAAGCACCAAATCAAGCTAAAATAAGAAGAATGGATAGGTTTTTTTAAAAAAAAATTCACACACAAAACATACCTATGCGAAAAAGATGTTTTCTGGTATATAAAAATAAGAAAAATAAAATAAAAAAACTTAACTTTTATTTTAAGTGCTGCCACGAGGGAAATGAAGCGTACATATTCAGCATTTTATGATACAAAGTCAAAGTACTTTTTGTTAAAAAGAAAAACAGGTCTTCCAGAAGTTTTTAATTTTTATTGGGACGAGAAAACGCCTTCTAAATAGTAACAAGAAAAACACATCAGGTGCATTTAACGGCATTTTAAAATTAACTTTTTTCAATGACACTATTGTCGAAATGGCAGTACACGAAAAAGAGGAACGGAAAACAGGTTGGATCGGAGTGAAAGGGTGCAATGCACATTGTGTTTTCCTTACTCACTTATCGATAATGTTTGGTTACTTATACTAAAAAAAAATTATTTTGAGTCTAAAATTCACTAACGAAAATACGGACTTTTTTTCTTTTATTTCGGAAATTGAACCTTTTTTTTTTTTTGCAATATTAAATTTTTCTAATTATTTTTCTTTTATATGCAATCTTCATTTCTTAGAATCATTTCCTCCGCTTAGGTAGATTTCGATTAGTGAAATTTTATTCACCATATAACCGCCATCAATCTTACTTATACTCAGTGGTGCCACCACCTACAAGAGCCAAGGCCTACTGTGCCCATCTCAGTATACGTGACCTTGGATGCTAAACAGATATTCCGGTCAGGTGGTCAGTCTGGCGCGAAACCCCCAGAGTTCAGTCCTTGTCAAAGGTTGAGTCGACCTTGCCCAATCCGGGGATAGGACCCTAACCTGTGATGTGGAAGCGCGATACGCTACCACTCGGCCACTGGACTTCAATCAACTTTAGGGAATAATTTAAGATATCTACTTACTCTGTGGATGCGCGTGTGTGTGCTAGCGTAAACATCTATCTAGTATTTATAAATTTCACGATTAGGAACTGCACACATTTAAACAAGAAGGAGCAAAAAGTAAGATTCTGCTTTGCTCTATGGATATGAGTCGAGTCTGCTCAAAACGTTTTCTTCTTTGGTGGCCTTTATTTTTGTACCCTTTCAAAAATATTCTAAGGGAATCGACTTTCAAGTGCAATGAAGAGGTTTGAAGCATGTGTCTCCTGAGATGTCACAGACACCCAAGAAAGAATAATGTCTGATGAAAAGGCTTTTGCGAAGATAACTGTTTATGATTTTCGTAGGATGTACTTTATGATGCAGAGGATGAACGAGAAACATTATAGTGTTCTTGTATTGAAAGAAAAAAAAAATTAAACTTTGTTTCCATTTTATTAGCCAAGAAATATAAGCACTTTGCATGAAAATATTTAATAACAAAAGTAGGGAACTAATTTGTTATCGGTATGCTACCCTCCAAATAGGCGTTAGATGAAAGTAGTTTTTACTTTCAAGATGGCTGTTTGGAACCAGAAAAAAATGGGTTGTAAAGAATAAAAAAATTACTGGAATTCTCGAAGCAGATTAAGTCACTAGAATTGCATCCATTTTAAAAAAAAAGATTTAAATTAAAATAAGTAACAAAAAAATGTACTTACATTTTCCGCTGAAACCCCCACTGAAGATTTTGAGTACCAGGATAATAAAAACAGAATATGAATAATCCATAAATGCCGAAAGAGAAAAGGACATTTAATCTGCTGTTTAATTTATTACTTTTTTGAGCTACAATTATTATGTATCTGTCACATTTTTCATATTTCATACCGAAATCAGTGAAATGTGAACTGGGATTGATAAAAAGAAATCCGAACTCTTAAAATATAATACTGACCAAAAGTGCGAATCCGGTGAAACATAATTCGGTGTTGAAACTAAAACGAAATACAGAAATAAATGCGAATAAACTGGTTTAATTGATTGATCGAATATTAACGTCACACTGTTCAGCTACACGAGGGCTTTTAGCGTCGGATCACGTAATTTTGAACCATGGTCGAGTGACGTGGACGACACCTGAGCTGAAATATTTTGAATTTTGGAATGATCGTACTTCATTTGGTGCGTATAATTATGCTGAGTCTACCCTATAAATTTTAAGTCATTCGGTCAAATAGTTCTTGAGATATGATGGTTGATTGAGGAAAGTTTGAAAAACACAGTTTTGAGAAAAAACGCGTTTATATAAATTTCAAGTCCGATTAAAAACAATGAAAATCTTAACGCTACAAAGAGCTACTCTTCTAACACCTGTTTCTTTATAACGACTTCGAATTTTGAAAAATCTCTATCGCCAATTTCCAGACATGTTAAGGACGCAATTTATGAAAAAAAAAATATATATATTTTTATTTTCTGAACCCATTAAATGGGCGAACCCCCTTAAAGACTGGAGTAATGTTAAACATGTTTTCTGTTGAGTAGCGAGTGAGTGTTGAGAGTGATAAAAATCAATTTTGTGAAAATCAACTCCTTGAGGATAGGGTTATGAGAGGACATGTGAATGATAATTATACTTCTCTTTTAAAAATCCAAGTTCAGCCTTTTTATAAACACAGGGAAGGGTTATAACAATATTTTTAATACGATGGAAACACAGTTATTTCTAGGACTAAGACATTAGTAACTTTAAAACAATATACAATCATACAATATCTTGAAATACCCAGTGAAGTGATTGGATATCGACTTGTTTTTTTTTTATAAATCAAAGTGATGAAAACTCAGAAATGAGTTATTACAACTTATCTTTAGTCTACCATGAATCTTCAAATTGCGAATAACCTTGACTTTACTAGAACTTTTGAATTAAAAACACTTCTCTGCAGTCTGGTTTAAGAATATTCAAAATATAATTTTTAAACATAACACAACTGATGATCGAAATTCAATCATTCGATTAAATTCATGTTCAATAGGAAATGAATTAAGTACTAACATCTTAAGAATGAATGTTTTGTCGAAGGCAACTAACCACATAAAATCTCAAAATGATTTTCATTTTTTGAATAAATAAGTTAAAGATGACACGAAAATCATGTATTCATCCATTTGCTAGCAGACAATATACAAATGAGTTTTCAATACTCCTTTAAAAAAATAAAGGTACTAAAATATCAAGAAAGAGTGCAAAAAATTGAAAAGAAGAAAAACTTCTGACTTTAATACGCTTGAATTGAAAATAACAAACTTAAGAATATTTGTAAAAATTTTATGAATTCTTTAATAGGAGACCCTTCATTTCATTTCATTTGTTCATTGAAGGAGAAAACTAGCGCATGATTTCTAACATTTCCTTTGTTAAAATAAGCTCAACAATGCATCATTTTTCATACTTCATTCACTTACACGCGTGTTTTTTTAAATAACTGTTGTTTCTCTGTTTATCAATTTAACTTCAGAAATTATTTCCATGCGAAACGATCAAAGATAAAAATAATTCGAACATTCTTACGCATTTGATTAAATTAACAAGTGAGAAAATAATTTTTCCTAAATAATTTTTCTGAATTTTAATAATTTACGAATCCTTGAATAACACACAAAATAAGAAGCAAAAAAAAAGCCAAGTGCCTTTATGTGTTATTCACGTTAAAATGTTGAAACTATGTTACCTTAAACACGTCCGGTATAATTCATTCAAATGGCATAAAACTTAAAAAATTAGCTTGAACATCTTGGAAAAATGCTTCCATTTTTGTATTTAAAACTTTCATCAGAATTGTTGCTTTTTTATGTTATGAGGATCTGAACGAGAATAATTTTGATACATATAAACATTTTAGATTGTTAAAATGTTTTCAAGTGTAGGAATTAAGTATGGTTTAAGATGATGTTTTATTTTCGTGTGGTATTATCAAGGTATAAATTAGAGATACTGAAGGAAATTGCAAAAAATAGCTTCATAAAAGATCACTTAAAAATGTGATCTTAGTCACTTTCCAAATTAAATGTGTCATATCAAGTTTTTTTTTTAATTTTTCAAAATGTAACGACAAAATAACTTGATATTTCATTATGAAAAATATTCTAAAATTGCCTTTAAAGAATAGTTTTTCGAACATAAAATTTCTTAATGTCAACAGGATTATGTCAACAGGATTTGAAACTCTCGTAAAAAGAGAAGGAAGAACGTGTATAAAACCGTTTAGCAAACGCTCCATTTGTGTAGCAACAGAAACTCTGCTGAAAAAAATTCGCTCGTATAAATCAAATAAAGAATCGCATTTTAAATGGTTCAAAATCAAACAAAAGTTCCCATGGGGGATTATTATTAAAATATTTTTTTTCATTTTTGTACTATTATGTTAGCCATATTTTTAATGATTTGATTTATTAGAATAGATGATTGTAAATAATTATTGTACAAACAGTCTATTCCAAACATATTTCTTCGTTTTTGAAATAATAATGCTTGCCTAGAAATATTTTTACTCTAGCAACATTGTATCTTTTAGATTTCCGCTGTAAGAAAGAAATGAACTATTCAATATTATCATTAAAGTAAATATATTTGTTTCTTGTAGAATAAAGTCTGCGCAACCGAAAATTAAGTTACTTCTTATGTTTTTCTAGTTATATTTTTTCGGAAATATTAATAGTTTCTTGTTTTTTTTTTTTTAAAAAAAAAAATTAAATAGGGGCAGGGGATGCTCTCTGTCTACCTAACGTCAGACCAACTTCCATTGTACAAATTATGCAACTGTTTATACTCATTGCTCAAATTATAAAAATCCAATTTACATACATTATGTAGTTTTACTTATTGCAGCCCATCCGTTATAGTGGTTTGGGACGCTATGTCATAGGGTACGGGTTCGAAGCCCGCAGAAGGCATGTATATTTGTAAATATATAGTGTCTTCATGGCATAGGGATACTATAAATAGCGGTCGGGCCACAAGTCCTCTAGTGGGGTTGCTGGAAGTAGAGAAGTAGTAGGGATCTTGACTCCCCCCCACAGGATGTTCTCAATCAAAATTGAGGTGGAACCGAGCTAAATCAATCTGTCACCTGCAAGATACTCAAATCTAAGGATAGCGACAGGCGTACAACCTAGCGCTTTACAATGATGAATTTGGAAGTCTCGATCTAAGTACTTCAGACAAGTAACATTATCAACAACAACAGTTCTATTTATCTGATATTTTTTTTCGCAAAATTCGTTCTTGGCACTCTCTTCAGTTAAATTTATCAATGAAGCTGCATCGTCCAAACACTCCATTGACAAAGGCCTCGGGTTTGAATAACTTGCTGCCCTTGCAGCTTCCTGGAAAACTGAGTATTTAGTTCCGTAGATTTTTAATGTGTTCGTATGAGACAACGCCTTTCTATGCACGGAATAATTCCAAACCAGGTGAGATATTTTTCTATGAGAGCTTGCAATAACGTACTATCGCAACCGTTTTGGCGACGTTATTTGAAACGAAGCTCATGGTTGTCAATTGAGAGTGGACGACACGTGCGAAATCGGAGCTGCAAACTTGGCAAGTTATCTGGGACGTTTGCATTGTTGCAAAAGTACACAATAAATTTATTACAGCATCACGAGAAATTTTTATGTAGAGAGAGATATATTAATAACATTAAGTTTATTTATTTAAATGAATCGCAACTTATTATACAATTCAAAATAAAAAAAGAAAATTATAGAAACTCTCAATAGAGTCTTTAAGTCACTTAAAGACGGCTACGGATGTACATTACGAGATTCCTTATGAATATAATCATGCTTCCTTCTCATCAAAATTTAGATAAAAGGGAAAGAGAATTGAAAACAGTTAAAGTTTCATGAAATTAATTTGCAATCAAAATGTAAACAAATTAGGTGAATCTTGCCATTGAATCATTTTGCTGGTTATCATATATAACTTAACGCTTTCATATACAATTTGTCATTTTTTTTTAAATTTTTGATATCTGGATGTAATTTTTTAAATACACAAGTGAACTAACATTCTTTAAACTTTTTGAAGAAATTTAGTTATTTAAAGCTATATTTTTCCATTTTCATTCAATTAACACAGTCTCCTACCAACCTTTTGGAAGTCAGTGCTTTAAATTAGAAATTGTTAACTAGCATCGCAATGTAAATTATGTGTCGAGAGAGATCAAAATGCATATATTTTCATACACATAAACATATTCAAAGTTTATGTAAAAATATTTCTTCCTTTATAAACATCATTCACGAGGGAAAAATTGAAATAATATTATTATAATATTTACTGCGCTACACATAACTCATATAAAATTTAATGTTGAATACTTATTGAATTTCTGATGAGTTATCCAAACAAACAATTTTTGCTCATTTAAATTTGTACATTTACAATAATACAAAATGAAAATAAGTAGCGTTACACTAGTTTGGTTTTACTTATGTTTTTGATATATAATAGAGATAACATTTGCATTTATATGGGCAAAGCATTCTTTCGCCGTAATGTTATACACTCTTTTGTAACTCTGACAATTCCTTTAATAAAACTTTATAACAAAACGTATACTATTCTTACATTTTTCTTTCAGTACTTTGAATATATATGCATGACAAACATAAACGTCAACTTCTGTAAACATAGTGTAATTTATGTTTCATCTTTCCTTTGCGAAGGGTAATATAACATCGTACAGAATCAATACATTCTCTAATAAATGAAAAATGAAATAAATTTCCTTTTACATTTATAAATTATTAAGATTTATAATTTTTTATTTTTCGAAAAACTGAGGTTTCTCTTTTATATATTCACTCCTACTTCTTAAGACCATCAAACCTGGAAATTTATGTGAGCTCAAGTGATTTAAAAGTTTTTTTTCTCTTTCCTATGGCTCATTGCTCAAGTAATGTTCCATTTAGAGGAGCTATCAGTCCATTAGTTAATTCGTGGTTTAGAGTTAGACTGCTTTACTTTCTCAGTATTAAAGTTATATACATTTCCCATTAATTTTGGATGTGATACTGTTGCGTTCATCGGGGTGGGATGATTTTGAGCAGATCAGTCGCAAAGAACAAGACAGTTCTTTAACAGCAATGAGAATTTATTGTAGAAAATCCAATTCTTTAAAAACAGGATTCAGCAGCAATATTCACAAAATAAATCTCAGAAGGTCTGTACACCTTCAACAGTACTCAGACACAATTATCGGAATTATCGGTGTCTAAAATACACGTACATAAAATATTATTAACAAGCAATCATTCGTTCAACAGCCCAAGTAATCACTTCAACAGTCAAAATAATTCTAACTGATCGCTAATCAAAACCAGTCTGACTTTCCCCGTGACCATCTCTATTTATATCCCTCGCGGATAATTTGAGAAAAGACCCGCTTGCGTTATATATCTGGAAATTAGTTAATTTCTCTTCTAATTTCAAGAAGAATCCAGAGGATTCCAAACTCACTAAAAATGGTCGCCAACATAATCGCCAAAATGGTGACCAAAAATGATGTGAACTTGGCTCTATCGCCGAGATTTCGCCATGTTCCCATTGAATCACCATTATAACGTAAGGGATGGCGTTTGCTTGTGAATATCACAATTTTAAAATAAATTAAATCTAATTTAGAGTAAGATATAAAGGCATTACACACATCCAAATATAAATTATTTACACTATTTGACACACAATTCGCAACAATATGCATCACTGCTGCAATGTGTGAGCATTTATTAATGTTGCACTATAAAGCAACACGAGGGCTATTGGCGACAAATCTTATAAATTTTAACCTCGATCAAGGGACGAGGATGACTCCCTCTCAGAACTTCTACACTACTCCAACGGAAGGACTTTGAGCCGTAGTAGATTTAAGGTGCATCAGTCCCCCCTACATAGGGGGTCTCCTATAGCACTAGGTTTCGAACTCATGCCACGCTGACCACGAGCTCGTGCCCATGACAAATCAGGCTACGGAGACCACATTCATCTCTGGTGGATTATTCAGCACATATTTCACAGTTTTCTCTCTGTAGTCTTAATGATCACAAATAACATAATTAAAATTTGATTAAAATTTTATGTCTCATAAATTAGCATTGACACACACACAAGTTAATAACATTTTTTTTAAAAAAATTAACTATTGGAGGACTAATGACTCCATTAAATGGAACATTACTTGAGCAATGACCCAAAGGAAGGGAAAAAACTTAAATCACTTGAGTTCACATAAATTTCCAGATTTGATGGACTTATCAATGCTTGAACAATTAAAAATAAATCAAGCAATCTCTTCAAACATACTTCATTATTTTTAAAAAATATATTCCTTATATCCAACGCAAATCGTGTGAAGATAATAAAATTTAAGAATTGTAATAAAATAACATCTTGAAAGAAATTTTTAATGGAACTTTGTAATTATTTTTTTACCATCTTAATGTTAACATTATCTAATAGTTTGAGCGACACGTGACAGCAGAAAAAAGGTATACTTTTTTTACACAAAAAAAATCAATAATTATAACAATTAAAGACGAAAATAATAACTTCTGCAAATACCTTTATTAGAACACATGATGACTGAGAATTATAGCTTGTGTTTGACATGAAATTCTGGATATTATCACGAAATTCATTGTAGCTGCTTAAGGCTATAAGAATTGCTTAGAACTTTGGTAAAAATTTAGCACTGATCAAGGGAAAAGAGAAATTTCTTCCATTACATGAGACATAAACAACAAAAAAATCAACCTGGTCTTTCAAGTATTTTGAAAACATTAGTAAAAAAATAGAATATTATTTTTCTCGGATTTATTTTTCTCAATTGACCTTTATGCATCGAAAGTTTAAGGGTACCAGGACATGCCCAAAGGAGCAAAATGTTAAAATTAAAACATTCCTTGTTTTTCTGACATGTAACTTTTTAAATTTCCAGTGAAAGCTTTGATTTTTTGTGCTTTTTAATGATTTTTTTTTCTGTAAGACTACAAAAATAATTTTTTAGCTCAAAAAGGCATTTTTTTCTCTTTGATTTAACTTTGACATAATTTTTGATGCCTCATAATACATACTTATGTTTAGGTACAATTTGTTTTTTAAAATCTCTGCCCTAAATATGCGAAAAACATTTTTCACTCATAAATAAAACAATACATAAAATTTTATGAATTTATTTTTGTAGTAAACTGTTTGTATAATTCTTATATATAAAAAGTTAAGGAACTTTGTAATTTTGAAGATTTATATTTTTTTCTTCATTTCTCCTATAAATCTATTTAAAAAAAAGTTAGGCATTTCTAAAAGGGGAAATATTAGCTTCACTATACGCACAGGTATTCTATAGAGAAACATAAAAACTTAGAACCACATAGAGCAATAGTTTTTTTAACGTTTCTTAATGCAAAAGAATTATAATTTTGTGAAAAAGTGGAAAAATATATATTAAAAAAACAGCAATGTTTTGCAAATTATACACTTGATTAATGCTTTTTTGCTTATTTTCTCTGTACCTAATAACGATACTTAAATCATTTTGTAGAGTTACAAAAGTAATTTTAAGTTCAAAAGTTTTTTTTTTCTTTTCTTTTAGCTAAACATGAAGATAATTTTGTGATACATATTTTCATTTAGAAATCACTTTTTATAAAATATTTCTTGAATAAACAAATTAATTTATACACATATAAAACAATATATATAGAGTTTTTTTTAATGAAATAATTGCAAAATTTCTCTGAAAGAATCATAAAACTTCGAAATTTCGAAAATTTCATTTTTTTTCCACTTGTGAAGGTGTGTTTTAAATAAAATTGGGCATTACATTGAAAATAATATTTTTTTCTCTTTCAAATAAAAAAATGAAGGTTTTGCATACATCAAACACAAGAAAACGTACACTTTTAAAATGTGTCGAAAGAGGCGTGGCCTTTTGTTTACATTATTATCAAGTTGTTGTTTTTTTTCATATTTTACGGTTATTTTATCAAGGAACATATAAGTCCTACAAGTTTTTAGATTCAGAAAAATAAGCATATTTACTAAAAAATTAAAAAATCAATTAATTGGAAGTAGTACATGTTGTCCTGGTACTCTTAAAAAACATTACAAATACATGTAGTTTTATTATAAAGATTTTATTTATTTATTGCAAACAAGAATTTTTTTTCCAAAATTATCATTCTGTCTGAGGTTTCAGAAATTTAATATTCAATACTGAATATTACTTCAATATATAGAATATTATATGATAATCTTTTCTACCAGCTGTCTGCCAGTATTTTCAAATAACTTACGAAAAGGTCATGTATTGGCACACCTTATACATGTTTTCAATAGATTTACTGAAAATATGTATTCAGGGATGGGTGGTAAAAAGTTATTGTGCATGAGCGGATGTTACCGACTGAAATATTGACTTTTATATGACTTTTGAATCACTCAATACCACCAATACAGACAGCAATGTATTTGACATGATTTACTCCATTTGTCAAGAACATCTGTTTCTTTTAATACTCGATTTTCAACATCATATTGTGAAGAACCTTGGTATAACAATGCCTTTTCAAATTGTTAACAGAAATATTATCAATTGAAAAATGTAAATGAAAAGTCTTTTATGAGAAATTCAACGTAAGTATGTTCTGTGGCATTTTAAGATAATACCAAATGTCTTTTTTTTTATGTATGAAGAGAGAGATTTTTCAAAACACTGGTTAGAAAAATAGTAATAGATTCTGAGAAAAAAATATCCATCACAATATATACAAAGAATTTTTAATGTAGTTAAGTATTTATCTTGGAGTTTATTTCTTTCGTTCGTTGTATCCACAAAATCGCATCAAAGATAACTTTTTTTTATGTAAACTGTTTCTTCGCAAAAATTGACATCTTTATAGCATGAGGAATTCTAAGAAATATTCTTATTAATAGTAGCATGAATGTTATTAGTAATATATATATATATATATATATATATATATATATATATATATATATATGTATAAATTCATTTATATGTGTATGTATAAGTATATGATTATATATTGAAAAATTCTTTTATATTGGATTATATATATATATATATATATATATATATATATATATATATATATATATGTATAAATTTATTTATATGTGTATGTATAAGTATATGATTATATATTGAAAAATTCTTTTATATTGGATTATATATATATATATATATATATATACAGATATATATATATATATATATAAATAAATAAATAGATAGATAGATAGATATAGATAGATAGATAGATAGATAGATAGATAGATAGATAGATAGATAGATAGATAGATAGATAGATAGATAGATAGATAGATAGATGCATAACAGCAAGTTTTCTGTTACCTATTAGTGAGCCCACAAAGTGGCAAATTCTATTTTTTTTAAAACACAATTAAAACTTGTTCCATTAAACACATAAATAAATTACGTTCAGTCATGATTGGAACCAACTTTATTAGGTTGTTGGATTAAAAAAATTTATACAAAAGAAACAGAACTAAATCTTACAACGTTGAATAACATGAAATAAATAATATTAGCTATGAATTTTTAAAAGCAAAACTTCCTTCGTATATTTGAAATCGAAATTTTAGCTACAGATATTTTAAATGTTATTTTATTAATATGTGTGTGTGATTAGTTTTTTTTATGAATCTTGTAGAAAAATGTATATTTCATATTTACTTATGATTGTTTTAAAAATATAACCTGGATTGCCTGTGAAATATTTGTGCTATGGTAAATTTGTGTTGCTTAAAAATAGATGTGCGCTAATCTTTATTATTCATAAAGCAATAAAAAAGCTTTACTTCTTTTCTTGAAGTTAAGTTTTTACGTAAGCTGTACGTTCTTTCGCGTGCTTCTACTTTTCAATCCTAATTGTTGTTGTTGTTGTCATGTCCTTCCAAAATCCTAGTGATTAAATTGAAATAAAATGTAAAAAAATGTTTTGCTGCACAAATTTAAAAAAAAATGTATCATACATAAAAAGAAGCCGATAATACTCAGGTAAGGCACTAAAAAAAGATTTTTCAAAACATACTTGTTCAGATACGCAGCATACACCTGATCCTGTTAAATTGTGCTACCCGCTGTGTGATTAATAAACATTAAAAAAACTATTCAATATTCACATTTTCATACAATTATAGTACATTATTAGTAAACAAGAATACTGTATTTACTTTCAAAAAATATTTTTAAAATGTTGCTTCTCTATGCGTAATACACCAATGTTCCCCAAATAATATTTATTTTAATTTATTCTTAACGTTTAATAATGAATTTAAGGAAAAGAGACATTGTTGATGAAAACAGAAAATTTAATGATCGTCTGGAAAAGAATTGTTTTTTCGCAAAGCAGAAATCAAAATTAATAAGTTTAATTTGTAGAGAGACAGTCGCTGCATTTACGGAATCTTACGATAGAAGGCATTATGAGAAAATCATATTAATACGTAAATTTCAGTGAAGGAAAAAGAAGCTTTAAGTTAAATGCGCTTAAATCGCATCTAAATTCTCAGTAAACGATGTTTGTGAATAGGCTTTACAACAAATATCTAACATTATCAAAACAACATATTCTATTGGCATGTAGATTTTAAAGAAAATGGAGTTATTTTCAGTTGGTGAACCAGGGAAAAACTATTTGAAAGCAGTTACATAAAAGACGTTTTCTCCAATAAAAGCTAAATATTTCTAAGTATCTGTACTCCAAACTATATGCTGTTGCACTGATGATATTTCTTAACTAAAGTAACTATGTATTACAGTAAAATTAGCATTAAAAGATAATAGTAAGTAAATTGCAACTATGCGATTTAGTAACAACTAAATTGTTATTTTGGGTTATAAAATTAACTATTTTAAAGCATATTATTTGGCATTTGTTGAAATCACATATATCTCAGAAATATTTCTACTTGTGGTATGTACCAGCAGTGCGAATGATTCATTTCAAGTGAAAGAAGAAAAATGTTAATTTTTTTTAATTTAGAAGACAGAGAAAAAAAATGATGTCCAGATAATTAAAAATGGTTAGTAGAAAATAACTTAACTTTTGAGTTTCTTTTCATACTAAAGACTAGGTTCGGAACCGTAATTTTGCAAAAGAGTACAAGTGAACATTTTTTTTGTATTTAGTATCATCTTAATTAGAATATACATATTGAACGCAACGCATAATGTCTTATTGTGTGTGTGCTTAATCACAGAAACACATAAAATTTTTAAAAATATAATTGTAATAAAATTATTTTAATGCAATTTTTTGGCAAAAAATGAATGAAAAATGACATACTTTCAAAACATTCTCCTTGTGTTGAAAATACTTCTATAACAAAAATGGTTTTCGTATGTATATTTAAGACTTCTGCAGTGAGAACTAATAATTTTTTTTTGAAAAATTTACGTTATTTTCAGTCACAATCAGTTAAAATAATAATTTATATTGTGTGGAAATTCATCTACTCTCTAATACATTAAAATACGAATGCATTCATATTATACATTTCTAAATAATATAATTCAAAAGTCCCATTCCCTATACATAGACAAAATATTATTACCATAGAGGTACGAGAACAAGAAACAAGATACAAGAAAACAAGCCTGGCCCAATAAATCATTGTATTCACAGAATCAGTTCTCCATGCAGTATCAACTTCAAAGTAATTCCTTCAGAATTAATACACTTCTGTATTCGGTGCTACCTTTGCTGGTAAACATTCTGGAACGAGGTTTTTGCAAGTCCCTTTAGGAGATTTTCCATTTTTGCCGGAACCTCTGCAACTGAAGTTAAATAGGTTCTCTTTAAGCTAGATTTAACTGTAGGAAATAAAAATGTCACAGGGGACCAAATCAGGTGAATAAGGAGGATGCTCTATCAGGGTAATGGTTTCGATAGTCAGAAATTGCTCGACAGATGGGGCCGTGTAAGCAGATACTTTGTCTTGGTGCAACAACCATTCATCACTCACCAATTCTGGCCTATATTTCCTGATTTTTTCAAGAAGTCTTTTTAGTATTTCAATGTAGTAGTGTTGATCGACAGTCTGAATCCTGATATGAGTAGGAACTCACTCATATCACGAAATTTGGCTATATTTTGGTCTGTAACCGCCGACCTTGGGCACCCTGCAGGATTATCCTTTTCCTCCGCAATCCTTGCCACCTATAACCCCTTATACCATTCAAACACATTTGCACGAGCAAAGTTTTAAGCCTCGGTTAATATTTAAAATGTTTTCGTGGCTGATTTCCTAAGTTTCATAAGAAACTTGATGTTGATTCGACATTTTCCCGGCAGAACGCAGTGTTCACTCAATGAATCAGTACTTCAAACTGGCGTGATATGTTAACGCAAGACTGGCTACCTGGATGGAGGAGGTACGTGGGATGACTTCACCAAAACAGTTGTTGTCAACTCCATTCTTTTTTCAAGGTTACGCTCCCATTCTCGTTTTCTTTTTGCGCCACACCGTGTATTTTTCACAGAAGGAAACTATTTGGAAAACATGTCAATTTCCCTACATTTTTGCCAAAAAAATGCATTTAAATAATTTTTGATGTAATGATATTTTTAAATACTCTTTTATAGGTGTATTCTAATTTAAATGACGCTAAGTGTCCTCAAAACTATTCAATTACACGCTTTTAAAAACCAAGGTTCCGAACGAGTCAGATACTTTACAAATGTAAAAATTAGATGAAGTGCTATAAAATTACTAATGAGTAAGCTAAATTGCAGAGACTTTAAAATCGATTATAGTTTTTATGATTCACTACCTGATACGTCAAAAATGAAATTACGCTATGGTGTATTATCCATGAATCAAGTTATGAACATAGTTGTAGAAATAGTAAATTTTTCATCTGCTTACATGCTTTTAAGAAACTCAAAGAATTCCTCTGCAATTTATCTTTTGAATATGATGATGTGGTACATTTTACCGATGTTGATGTGCGGGAAATACTTTAAATTCTCTTTAGTTTAATGGTGAAAAAGATATGTTTATAGACAAAATTCAAGTCTCCTTTTTTTTTTTTTTATTTTTCTCTTGAAAGAAAGGAAAAAAACGCGGTATATCCTGTAAAAAACGTTCGATTCCTATGATGCTGTCATAGTTTTGTTTGGAGAACATTTTTAGCCTAAAGAAAAACAGAACAGAGACCCTTGCTCACTCAAAAGAATACGAGTTCGACAATGGTTCTCAAACTGGGGTGTGTGGTAAACCTGCGAGGGGGGCGTGAGCATATTGAAAACAAAAGGTTTTAAAAATATTTTTTTGGAATGAAGTAAAACAAAATGCTTTCTGACATAATAAAAAATACACATTTACACTGTATAATTTATATATATATATATATCATCTGGTGGATCATAAAAAATAAAAGATTCCAGTTCAAAAGCTCATTAGCTATCTTTGATCCTATAACCAACTAAAAATAGACATTTTGTTTGCTTTGCTGTAATCACACGATGAGAGATTTTTTTTATTGCGTTTCTTTTAACCTCTAAAATACTACTTTAGATTATCATATATTTGACCTTCAAACTTACTGAAATGTTCCATTCCGTCTCTGTTTCTTTTAGGAAAGTTGTAAATAATATTTTTCGGTTGCTTTTTTCCCCATGTGAATAAGTTTTATGATATATGGATAAGCATTTTGAGCACTTTGAAGGATTATTTGGCCAAGATGTATTTGTTCTGAGTTTTCTGAAACGTATAATGCATAATGAAAAACGTTTAACAAAATTATTTTTTAGAACATCCTACACTTTCCCCATGAACATGTTTGTGATTGTAATTGCTGTGTTGTACGAGTTATTATGGTTTATAAATATAAATGAGCAGAATAAAAAAAAATGGGCATCTTTGATCCCTATTGAAGAAAGTTGAAACTGATCAAGCAATTGAAGAACTTGCTAAAGTAATGCATATTAATCAAGTAGCGAAAGTAAATATGAGAAAAGCGTTAGACATGAAACGTTTGAGTTGATTTTAAATTTTCAAATGCTGCCTAAAGATCTCTATGAAGAAAACTATGAAGCCATAAGGTAGCACTTCGCCTTGCCAAAAAGTCACAAGGAAGAAAAAGTTCAAAATGCTATTTGTAGATCATTAAACGATAGCAAAACTACAAAAACGTGAACAAAATATGACAGTTTTGCTGGAAAATAATGTTCCTATATTGTTAGCGAAAAGTGTCTGTGATTTATGTCCTTTATTAAGGACACGCACATTTGGAACATTTTCTTTAGTTTTATTTTTTTTTTCTGAAATTATAAAAGAAAGTCCTTGAAAGTAGGTAAGTATATTTTTTCTTAATTAAATCATTGACTGGAATTGTGATTTTTTATCGTGTATAGTAAAAATAACTATAAAATAAACTATATAGTTTTAAAACAAACTAAAAAAAACACGCTTTTATAGTGAATAGAACAAATAAGTAAAAAAAATGTATTACTTAGAAGTAACGTATACAAAATTTAATACTTATCTTGTTAATTTGTACGGTTTATAATTATGATCGTATTGTAGCTTCAGCGCCCCAAAAGTACATTATTATTGCATTCAATACATTATTATTTTGGGGAGGGGGGGTGCAATAAAAATTATGATTGAAAATTGGGTCGCCAGTAGTGAAAGTGTGAGAACCACTGATGTAAGACATAAGAATATGAATCGGAATACGAATGTGCTGAATAACAAATGATGCAGAGCGAGTTATATAATACATTTAATAGTATTGAGCACTACATTGCTCACCGCCGAACCATTGTCAACAATACAGTTCGTTGCTAGAAGTATTCTACTAAACTTAAGATTCGATGACGATTAAATATTTAATAGAGGAAGACATTTACCGATTGCCATTATATTCGGATACCTCCGTCTTGGTAAATTGCTTTTTATATCATAAAAGGTTTTTCAAACTCCATTCTTTGATTTAACTTCCATTTTCCTCTAGATTAAAAGTAATATGTTAAGTAAACGATTAACTTGGTGACATTCTTTATTTTTCTTAAATCGACTCATTCGTTTAACATTCGTTGAATAACGTTCGAAACTTATCCAATTAATCAGCAACTCTATTAAGGCAGAAAATTTTTAATTAAGTTAAGAAAGCACATACGTAAGAAAACCATACATCAAATCAGATCGCATACATTAGTTTTGTGTTTCTTTCTTTATACCTTAGAAATCACGATTTCCCGTTTTAGATTTCTTCTTTCTACGAAGGGCAAATAAAACGGAAATGTTTCTTGAATTCTCCTTTTACGTCACGTTTCTGGGAATTAGAGATACAGCGCGTCATAATTTTCTTCTCAAGTAAGGTAATCGGATATCCTGCATCTTATCAGAAGATTTAATTATTATATTGAAACAGAATAGATCGTAAATGCGTCTGTGTCTCGTCTTTTGATAAAAACGAATCAAATATCTTTTTGAAGGTGACAATATTGGGAAAGGAACTTGAAGTGCAACTGCCTTTCAGCATTCAGGAATATAATTATTTTGTTTCGTATTTCACGTTTCCTTCTAGGTAACAGCTTAATAACGTATTCAAAATCTTAACAGAATGGAAATCAATGATGCTGAATCGTAGTTTTGGAAATAATTTTAGGATATACGCTCGCAAACATAATGTGGTTTGCAATTCTGTTCCAAAAACGAATTATTGATAGGGATGCTTTGTATGAATCTCCGAATCTTAAATTTAATTTTTAAGCTCTTCAAAGGTGATTTTAGAAGCTTTTTTGTCACGTATCCTTTTGTCATTTTATGAAGTTACAGATATTGATTAAATTCACATTTGAATGTTTTCAACAATACTATTGTCAGAACGATTTCTTATCTGATCATTGCACATGCTATTTGAATATCATAACATTCAGTGAGGTTTTTTCATTTGAATTTTTTTTATTATATAGAGTGTAAATAAAAATAAAGGTTAAAAGAACTCGTTATAATTATTGTACTTATATTTCAATGTACTGTAAATGAAATGTTTATAATTCGAGCAGTTAAAAGTGTTAACTTGTTCGTCGATGATGTAATTTTGAATTAAATTTTTGCATTATGACACACATACTTTTCAAATGAGAAATTCCCTTCTTTCCATTATGCATTACAATGCTTTAGAACAAGTTTTTGTAGAGAATTATCTTCTAAAAATAATTTAAGAGTTTTGAAATCACCCACATAGATTTAAACTTCCATACAAATTTCAATTTAGATAATCTTAGTAAATTTTGCTTCTAAAATTACTTCGAGATTTTGGGAAGGGTTTTCTTCTCTCAAGGGTTTTTTTTCCTCCTTCTAATCATCGGTCTTTTAAAAGCAAAAACACAGCTCGATCTATAAAAGTATGAAGATATATATAGAAAGATTATGAATGCAAAATGAGATTATTCCAGAAACAAATAAATGAAGCACTATAAGTAAAGATTATATAAATAGAAATTTACAATAAGAATGACTTGGTAAAAA
Organism: Trichonephila clavipes; assembly: GCA_019973935.1. Classification (NCBI taxonomy): domain Eukaryota; kingdom Metazoa; phylum Arthropoda; class Arachnida; order Araneae; family Nephilidae; genus Trichonephila; species Trichonephila clavipes. Next base: position 1,031,207 of record BMAU01016142.1, read on the forward strand.
ACTGAAAGATTTACTGTAATTATATTACTTGAGGAGTTTGAAAGAAAAGCACTTAGATAAAGATAATATGAATAAGGACTTAAATAAAGGTGAATTTAATAATGTTATAGAAAAAGTACACTTACAAAATCATATTTTAGAACTAAAATATTAGTCTAAGAAAATAAGTTAAAGATTTATGGCAAAATTGTTACATTGAGAGATTATTCCAAAAATGCACTCAGATAAAAATAACATCAATGAAAACTTACAATAAAGATGGATTTGAAAAAAATAATGAAATAAACTATACTTGCAAAATCTTACATGTTAAACAAAATATTTTACAGAGATTTATTTAGGGATTAAAAGTGAAAGTATTACTGTAGATAAGCACTCGCAACTAACTTTATTCTGCATATGAAGGGAATTGACGAACTCTTCCATTCAATAGCATAAATACGGATGATTATATTTAAACATCAATCATAATACTTAGCAAATAAAATAAGATACTTATATCAAATACTTTGGTAAGGCAAAACAAATATACTAAACATTTGGTTCTTTAAGGTTAGTTTGCTAAAATACGTATTGCTCGAAAAAAGGTCTTTTGGATTAGATTAAGGTATCCCCGACTGTCATAAAAAATCTAAATTTATTTTATAGTCTATTTTGTAGCCCGTTTAATACGCTTTCTAAAACTATCGTACTTTTAAATCTGAGTCAGTTAGAAAAAAAGTTATAGCTGTGTTTGTTTGAGGTATTAAGCCCAAATCGAAACCGGAAGTGTGAGTTTTACGTTGATTTTCACCGGCAAAATGAGATTTTTATTCATTTAAAATATTTTAATGAATTCTTTTTATGTTTAGTAAACTTTATTTCACTTTATAAATGTTTTAATAGATATATTTTGCTTTAAAATAGGCAGCAGTTAACTGATTGCAATGTTGGTTTTGATTTAAATGAGTTGCTATTTTTTTATCATTTGTGTTCAAAACTAGATCTCTTTTTAACTTTTTTATTAGTACTTTTATATAGAGTTATAGTTATTTTTAATTAAATTAAAGTTGTCATGCCAAAAACAAGATCAATGAGGCCAAAAAAGTAGAGATTTCCAGAAAGAAGTATTTTTTGGAGAAACATCGATAGAAATATCAACAAATCTTCCAAATTCAGTCATTAATTCTATTTAAAAGACCTATAAGGAACTTTGCGATCAAAATCTCCTAAGAAAATGTATTCACGGGAAAGCTCAGAACTGCAATGAATGTCTGAACAATATCGTGCGGAGTATAATTCCGAAAGACAACTTTGTTGAGCAACAAACACTCCGTTTAAGGAATTATATCGCAATAATGCATTTTAATTCTGAGTTTGCTGGTCTATTACCTCTACTTCAAAAGTTAGGAATGAAATTATGTTCTGAAATGAAAGGATATTTTTGGTACCTCGACAAAACGAGAACTGTTGATTCTACGAGGCATTCTAAACCAGATAAGAAACTGTCTCGTAAAAATAGAAAGACCCTTAAAAACTGTAAAAGTTTGAAATATAAGGTTCAGGAAGGCACAACATACACAAATCTGGATACTTTTAAAACCTTCCTAAATCATTAAACAGTTTTATTGCAAATATAAACCTTATTTTGCATTTTGTGAAGAATGTTATTTTTGAATATAATGGTTAACGGTAAGAGTGATATATCTTAAAGTAAAGGAAATATTCTTATGAAATTTCTTAGGTTTGTTCTTTGTATTATAATGAATGATTTCTGCTAAAAAAAGCTAAGGATAATTTTTCAACTAAGATATTTTTTATGTAATTTTATATGAAAAAAATTTTTTTTAAGAAAACTCTGGGTTTTTCCATCTTGAACACATGTTTTTCATAATTTTACTGTAGAATTTGAGATTTTTTAGTATAAAGCATAGTTAAACGTGAAAGAATTGTATTCCTGCGAACATTTTATTTATTTTTGTGATATATATATATATATATATTAGAGTTGTTTGCAAAAGAGCAATTTTTTGTAATATTTTGGTAAAAATGTCTCAATATTTTGAAAAATAAGCTTTCAAAAAATTATTCTTGTGGTATTTTCATACTTTTGCAACATACTTAATTAAAAAATAACAACTAAACCATTATTTAAGTTATATTTTAGAAAATTGCCTCCGAACGCATTCGAATACCTTAAGTGGTCACGGTAGCTAGTCATTATGATCTGGATCTCGCGGCTGGCTCTGTTTCTGTCGAATCATGAGCGCAAATCCTGATCCCACTAAAAACCTGACATGTCGAAGAGCGAGTGAAAGTATTTATTTACTTCACTTTATAAGGTAGCACGAGGCTATGGGCTCAATTAATGCGACGTCATAGTCACATGATAGTGGTAGCAAGGTGATTTTAGCCAATCAACTCAAAAACTCATGTGACGTCCTAGTCACACGATAAAAACTATCTTGAGTTTCAAGCTAATCAGTTCACGCACTCCGGTGTTGCCAAGTTTTGATCTCTGCAGAAACTTTCTCTTAAAAAGTACATTGTATACAAAATGCATTTTATTTTAAAGTATAAGCATAAAATACGATTTTTTTAATTTTAAAAAATCTTTTCAAAGAAATTTTTTTGAAGTGAAAGCTTTTTTAGCTCTTTTTTTAAACTTTTTTGGGCACTTTTTGGAAGGGTGAAATCTCGTGCGTTCGTGTTACCGACATGCTTATAGTAGTATATCTGTAGTGTAATGACTTCACACAGCTCTGGGAGATAAACTATTTATTTCAATACGAAAATCATCAGAAAATATTTTATCACAATTAATTAGCAAAAGGGTCGACAAATTTTGAGTCACTTTCGTGGCAATATCTCATCTCTCTCGCCTAAAATAATGACGAAATTCACGCTAGAGAAAAGTCCTATACTTTCACTCTCGGTAATTCTACGCCGAGTCTAGGTGAGTTCGCAGGCTCCAAATCCGCCTTACTCCGCGGACTAAGGTATAGCTGAATCACAACTCTTTAGCGGGATGGACCTCCAAATCGATTCCCTCACGTCAAGTTTCTCCTGCTCCGAATCCTCCTTAGTTTCGTGGACTGAGTATCACTTTCCTATCGCTGATCGGGACTCAGACCGTTCTCGTATCTCCTCAGTTCGGATTCCGCCGTCCTTCGCAGTCTCCCTATCGTTTCACTCTATCGCTGAAGGGACCTCACAAGGGCTTCCTCAAAAATCCAGTCTCTTAGCTGGAGGAGCTTCACAACGGCTCCCTCTAAAATCGAATCTTTTTTCTCGGGCGCTCTCACTCCCCTTATATCTCTCTCGCCTAATCATCCTTCCGTGATCTCTTGTTCTTTTGCCACCCATGTCGGTCTCGGCTCCCTTGATATCTTGTTCTTCGGCCGCCCCTGTCAGTCGCAACACCCTTGATCTCTTGTTCTTCTGCCGCCCCTTTCGGTCTCAGCCCATTTCATCTCTAGCTCAATGAGCGCCGATGTCTAGGCGCACATTGTAAGTTTTTAGACGCGCTGTCTTCGTTGAATCGTGGGAAAACGAAATCACAATGTTAATGCGTCTCTTTTTGGATGCCGAGGTCAATCTAGGAAAAAGGGTCCAAATCTTTGACCATCCAGTTCCGAAATTCTTTCCCAGCAATTAGGGAAATGTCTGGAATTTTCCCAACGTATGTCGGCAAGGGGTCCGTTTAATAATTAGAGGGAAGAGACCGGCTTCGTCACAGTAGCTATACAGCTGACGTATAGCCCTATGTATATCTTATAAGTAAAATTGAATGGATTTAGTGAAAAGTTCAATGTGTATATACTGTGCATTGTTGAAATAGTGCTTTTGTTGGATTATTATTTGAATCGTTTAACTGAAGAATCATTGTGCAGTACAATAGTGAGTACGAAATAAATATACTAATATTTTTAAGATAAAAAAATAAATAACACAGAAAATTATTTTAAATACTCGTATTCATTTTGGTGTTTGAAAATTTTATATTATTTAAAATTATTTTAAATCTTCTAATTTATTCTGGTGTTTGAAAATTTCGTATTATTTATTTTCCAATATTTAACCTCTGCAATGAATCGCGCAATCCGGATGAGTATTTCACAGTGGCTAGACGTTTTCTTACTATCGTGGTAAATCAGACATCTAGTTGTTCAATCATATTTTTATCGTGAATTTTGAAATTAAAAATTTTATAAAATCTAAGAATAATTCAATATTAATGTGTTGAAGTTTAAAATATGGTTATTAATGCAAAATTTTAGTTTATTACCTTATATCATTAAAATATTTAGTTTAAAATAACGAAGACGCGCGCGCGTGGCTCCGACTTTAAATATTTTACTTTATTTAAAAATTTAATTTTTCGAAATCATTATTTATTAATTTAACTTGTCAAAAATAAAATATGTGCTTTGCTAAAAAAATGCTAATGCAAAAAAGTCAAATATTCTGCTTTTGTCAGAAATTCGTATGAAAAACGAAGGACCACTTGATATTCCGAATTTCAACCTTGTTGTAAGTTATAAAAGACCCGAAGTTCCAGCAGCAGGCGTAACTATTTATCACAATACTCAAGATACATCACACTTCATTATTTCACGAATGGGAATACATACTAAATTCACTAGAAACATTGGTGTTAATGTTTCTGATGTAAGCCAAATATGCGTTGCTCGTTGCGATTCCGAGAATGGGCAATACATATTAATGGTTGCCGTTTATATTTCGCCTGGAAAATCTATGAGACCGATACAACAATTTTTATTCGAAAATTTGATGATTTATATCAAAGAAGGTTCTGAAATACTCGAAAAAAGATTTGGCGAAAAATATGATAATGTATCGATGATTTTAAGTGGAGACATCAATATTAACTTTGCAGATGATAAAAATGTACCACTAATTGAATTTCTAAATGAAACACTTAATTTAAATATATCCAATGATCGAAACCTAAGTACTACAAAATATAAAACGACAATCGATGCGGTTTTTACGTGATACTTAGATGAATTTGAATCAAACGTTTTCCTTTCTTACTTAAGTTACCATAAGCCTATTGTATCTTTTAGAACAAAGTGAAATAATTGAAAGTACAAAAAGTCTAAGTATTGTTGAAATTAATGATGGCAATGATGCAAACAATTAAAATAATGTTAAAAATCAAGTACATTGAAATTTAAGTAAATACAAATAATATCCATAAATAATATGATTGTATATTAATTGTTATTTCAAATGAATTGTATTTATATTTCGTCATGATCTTGTACAGCCCGTAATATATTTGAATAACAAAGAACCATATAAACATGAATTTAATTGTTGCTCGGAGTGTCAATAGATATGAAAACCAGATTGATGCTGATAATTTTAATTCAAACATTATGAAATTTCAAATTTTAATACTAAAAGTTTTCACTTCTATCGGCAGCCTCTATAACTTCTGCCAATTTTTTCCCCTTACATTTAAACATCTTAACTCAAATATGAAATTTTCTCTGAGTTTTACAAATAGAATAAACAACAAGTACAGTTAGTTTAATGTTTGTTTTGAATTCAATGCGAAACACGTGTTTGTCTTTATCATGTGACGTCACGAATTGAGCCCATTTGTGACGGATCTCGTAATTTTGAACCTCGTTCATGCGTCGAGGATGACACCTAAGCTAGCGACCCGCTCCCTTTTCCTAATTTCTACATCACGCTAACGTGAGAACTTTAAGCCTCGACAGATTTCACGTGTTTCGGCTCCTCTACATGGCATGTCTTAAGTGGCACTAGGGTTAGAACTTCTGATACGCCGACCACGAGTCCGCAACCAAGACTACTTGGGTACCATGTAGAGGGGCGAATGCGTGAAATGTCTGATGAGCCTCAAAGAGACCTCACATAAAAGTGTTCGCATCGGCAGAGCTCAGATGCCTCCCTCTGGGGAGAAAACTGGGCGTCAAAATTATTTGTGACAATTGGTATCGTATATATAGTACCGCAGAAAGAAGTGATACCAGCTCTTGCGGAATGTAACAGGTCTGCAAGAGTAAAAATACGAATCCTCTCTACCCCATTGGAAAAAAAAAAAAAGAAAAAAAATTTTGGAGAAAGAAGTATCAATTCATGCCATCTTTATAACTCGCCCGTATCTCAAAATTATGAAATTAATTGTACAGTTGATTAGTTTAAAATAATGCATTTAAAATGTTCACTTCCAAAATAGTGTGAAGTGAGTTATTGAATATTAACGTCGCACTGTTCAGCTACAGGAGGGCTTTTGGCGACGGACCACGTAATTTTGAACCATGGTCAAGTGACGTGGACGACTCCTGAGCTGGCACCCCCTCTCCTAACAACCACACCACACCAACGGGAGGACGCTTGAGCTCTCGACAGATTTAACGTGCATCGCTCCCCTACACGGCGGGTCTTTGGTGGTACTGGGTTCGAACTCGTGACAAGGTCAGCCACGATCCTATACCTTGACCACTCGGTACCACGGCCGCCAAAATAGTATGGAAAAATAATTCTTTAGGTGTAATATCAAATGTAGCATTAGAAGTGGACGTTTTTTTAAACTGTCTACATTTATCCGACATGAAATCCTCTAAAGGGAAACAGTCATGGCCTGTAATTTTAAGCCCCGATAAAATGACAAATTTGAGCAGAAACACACTCATTTCACATTAAGGCCTTTTCAAAATGAGTACCTTGTACTTCGACAGATTTAATATGCATTCAATGGCTGGAACAAGTGACTTGATTGTAACATATGTAACCAGCTACAAACTCGCAACTATAATTGTTCGGATATCGTGAACCACGCAAAATAGTAGTTTATACTGGTTGCTGTCTGTTGTTGAACATTTTCCAGAAACCCTCTAATACTCTGTTCTGAAAATAAACTAAAGCCCTCAAATAGCTGAATAGTGCGACGTTAGTATTCATTCTCACTCACTCTGAAAATAAACTAATCAAGTTTTATGCCAATAGCAAACTTGAGTTTTTTTTGTTATTATATATGTAACATACTAGTAAAAATTTATGTAATCCATATACACTATGCCTTTCTTTATGGTTTAAAATTAAAATTTCACACACACACAAAGCAGAAAACGAAAAACAAAATACGGTGCCCCATAGGGTCTATACATTACTGTATGTTCACGATATTGCATTATATACAATTATAAGTATAATATTTTAGTAATTTATTATAAATTAAAAATTTAATTAAATCGCTCGATATTTTCAAACAAAATATTGGGAAAGAAAAGTATCTTTATCTTTTGCGCATGTTCCAAAATATATGAATTTTTGTAAAATCTCAGATCTTATAGAATATTCAATTTCTTAACATTAAAATGTCGCTACAATAGTCGTCCCATAATTTGTAAATATTTTTGTAAATGATGTGAGATTCAACCGCAAAAGTCTGGATATTATGAAAAAACCCTCCTGAGAAAATTTAAATATTATAAAGAGTGTTTTTTTTTCCAGGTATAGAAGTTTAAGTTCGCATTACTTTCCAAGGTGGCGACCGATTTAACAGCTGTCAAGTGATTTATTCTCAGTTAGGTTTGGCAATTCATCATGAATAGACTCACGCCTCAAAGAGATTCGTCGAATCGGCCCAAAACGAGATTGCCGTTGTTCCCGATTTTCATAAGCGAATTTTGTTTAGCGATGAAGCGCACTTCTGATTGAATGGCTACGTCAACAAACAAAACTGCCGCATTTGGAGTGAAGCTAATCCACAAGTGTATGTCGAAACACCGTTACATCCAGAAAAACTGACTGTTTGGTGCGCTTTATGGGCTGGTGGAATCATTGGTCCGTACTTCTTCAAAAACGATGAAGGCCACAACGTTACAGTCAATGGTGATCGGTATAGAGCCATGATTACTAACTTTTTCATTCCTGAATTGAACAATCATGTTGTCCAGGAGCTGTGGTTCCAACAAGACGGCGCAACATGTCACACAGCTCGTGCCACAATCGATTTATTGAAAGACACGTTTGGTGACCGCCTAATTTCACGTTTTGGACCTGTGAATTGGCCTCCAAGATCGTGTGATTTAACACCGCTAGACTATTTTCTGTGGGGCTATGTAAAGTAATTGGTCTATGCGGATAAGCCACAAACGCTCGACCATTTGGAAGACAACATTCGCCGTGTTATTGCCGATAGACGGCCACAAATGTTGGAAAAAGTCATCAAAAATTGGACGTCCAGATTGGACTACATCCGAGCCCGCCGTGGCAGTCCTATGCCAGAAATCATATTTAAAATTGTCATTAAAATTGCCACAAGATTATCTTTCGAATAAAAAAAAAATTCATGCCAATCGAATAATACATCGTTGTTTTATTGCAATTTAAAGTTCTATACCTCTAAAAAAAACACCCTTTGCGTACAATTTTCCACGTGTAATATTTACGTGCAAAATGCTTACAAATGTTGAAAATAAATTAATTGAACGTTCTTTTAAAATGAACAATCATTTCAAACAGGCTATGTTTGTGAGTGAGTTTATTAACGTTGCACTATAAAGTAACATGATTACTATTGGCGACGGACCTCCTAATTTTGAACCTCGGTAAAATGGTAATAATGACACCTGAGTTTGTTCTCCTCTTTAAATTAACATACCAGGCAGACTTTGAGCCTAGATAGATTTCATGTGGATCCGCTCCTCTGAACTGTGGGATATTCAACAACATTAGGGTTCGAGCTCATGAGAAGCCGGCCAAGAGTTTCTGGCCGTAGGCCCTAGATTACAGCGGCCAAAAAAACTGGCAGCATGCAAGGTTAATAAAATGCTTTTTTGTTTATTTATTATCTAATTAACGTAAAAGTCCCAGGAACTTTACTAAAAAGCTAGTTTAAGTGATCTCTTTATATGCTGAAAAAACAAAGTATATCCTCAAGTATAGTCCTGAAAATTCAAAGAAATGCTTTAAAGTCCCAAGTGCCCAAAGATTTATGGTTATATATCCTACTATAAATATACATTACGTATAAAATAAAAGCTTATAAACTTTGTATGTGTTTGCTCAGAATATATAATAGGATTTTCGTAATCCTGGAATGAATATCAAAAGATTCTACTGTTGCATAGTAACAATTTATATACATGCACGAGTATATACTACATTATCTTGTTTAGAGAGTATTGAGCAAATTTCATAAAATGGTTTTTTTTTCAAAATGTCTAGACGAATTTCGAGCTACACAAGTTTTTGTCATGTATAACTAAAATCATGCTTAGTAATTTTATATAGTTAAATTCATATTTATATAAGAATATTATATCTACATAACATATAACATACAAGGTACATTTTCATACGGAATAAGTAACATGCAAAACTCATATTTTGCCTCAAATTATGCTAGATTTCTTTCCACTTGTATATTTCCTTATCGTATGCATCATTGCGCGTTCTCTTTACGTAAAGGGTAGTACGCTGTACTAACTGGTGTTACTTAATCTTGAGTAGATTCAAATCCTCTGGCGGTCGATAAGATGACTTTTATCCAACAAAAATAAACTAAACTAAACTCGGTGGCGCAACATCCCTTGAGGGCCAAGGTCTACTCTGCCCATCTCAGTATGCATGACTTTTGGGTGCTGAAGTGCATCAGCACATGTCCCAATCACGGAGTCAGTCTGAAGAGAAATCCTCAGTTTTTAGTTCCCAAACAAGTTTGGTACTCATTTATCGACCCACTGAAGCGATGAAAGGCAGAATGAACCTTTCCCAGATCGAGGATAGAACACCTATCCTGTGGTGTGGAACCACGACACGCTGCCACTCGGCCACTGCGCCTTCAACAGAAATATCCGAGGTCATATTCAAATGAAAATCAAAGACCAGTAAAAAAGCTATTCTGAAAAACATGTTTAATGTTTGTGGGACTCAATCGAAATATAAGATACTAATAAATGCGTTATTATATCGACTAATTCAGCGTTTCTCAAACTGTGGGGCGAGCCCCCTCTTGGAGCCGTGACAACTCTACGAGGGGGTACGAGCATATTAAAAAGTAGAAAGCAAAATTTTATTTAATTAAATTTGTTTTTGTACTTTCAGTATGTTAATAAATACACATTCTGATATAATAAAAAATAAAATACATACTTACACTGATATACACTCAGGAACATTGAAAATAGCGACCCAAGAAGAAAGCATCGGATTGAAATGAAATTTGATACACATAATAACACAGATGATAGATTCACTTGATCTCAAAAACAAGACAATTAAACGAATACGGGGTGTGCAACGACACAAATACTGGGCAACTTCAATTGCGCGTTGGACCACCTCCAGCTGCAATACATGCCGCAACACGATCCGGCATTGAGTTGATTAGACACCTTATGTTGTCCTGAGGCAGATGGGCGCACAAATCTTAAACAGCCAACTCTAAATCATGTACAGAATGACACGATGGCATCTGCCCACACGTGCTCTTCAGGGTACAAATCGGGGGAGCGGCCGGGCATGGAACAGTCTTAAAATGACGTAGGAAGTCTTGAGTAACTCTTTCTGTATGCGGAAGAGCATTATCTTGCTGGAAAATCGCCCCTGGGAGACCATTTAGGAAAGGTCCTACATGGGGTCGAAGAATATAATCAACGTAACGTTGGCCAGCTAAGGTTCCATGCATCACAATTAAAGTGGACCGGCTATCATAGGCTATGGCCCCCCAGACCATTACAAAAGCTGTGCGGGCAGCGTGACGTAGAACAGTGTGGGGGGAATTGTAACGCTCACCAGGGTGCCTCCACACCCGTACACGGTTATCATCTGTCCCCAAAACAAACCGGGTTTATCACTAAACACAACCTTTTGCCAATCTGTGAAATTCCACATTGATCTGGCTTGGCACCACTGTTGATGCAGTTTCTGATGTTCCTGTGTTAAAGTTAGTGCACGGAAAGGGTGCTTGGATTTAAAATTTGATTCCGCAAGGTGTCTGGAAATTGTTTGTGGAACAATTGCTACGCCTACGTCTGCTCGTATCGTTTAATGAGTCACTGTGGGGTCCACAAGTGCTTGCCGCACGATCCTTCGATCCTCTCTCCTCGTGGTGTTCCTGGCCGCTCCAGACCCGGTTTTCCTCGCGGAGGTATCTTCTCGTGTCCACTGCTCCCAACAATTTCTAACGGCCCACTCCGAACGATCCACTTGGCTAGAAACACGGCGCGTCGACCAGCCTACAGTTTTCATCCCGATGATCAGGCCTCTCTCAAACTCGCTTAACTGTGAGAAATGTCTTCTAGCACGTTTACCTGGCATGTTTCGCTACCAAAGTTTTCCTACAATCGGCGGGTAATCGTCACGTTTATGAATCTTCGAATTTGCGCTTGCTTTTATAGCACCCTCTTCCTGATTGTAGCGCCACCTCGGCGTGTATGAGCATGCGTATTGGCACAAAACTTGGATCATTTGCATATCACATTACGCTGTACTTATTTGCAAAGTTTCGCGATTGTACTTCGCTTCCTTTTTGGTTCGCTATTTTCAATGTTCCGGAGTGTATTACACTTATAAATATATCAGTGCTATACAATGTATTTTATAATTAATTTAACAGAAAAAAGTTAAGAACAAGTTTAATAATTACCAATGACCCATGAGCTTGTCACATATAAAATTTTATAGAAAATTAACACTTATCTTGATAATTTGTACTGTTATAATTAATCCCTTAAGTGCCGATTAAAAGCTACGCGATTCGCTTCCCAATATCGACCGTTTTCCGCGTAGGCGTGCGTAGGCGATGCATTGGTGTAGGGGGTAAGGAATAAAGAAGCAAATAATCTGGAATAAGTACATTTTTCGCAAACACAGTCAAGGTTCTTTTGTTGCATTCCAAAACCTTCGAAGTAATTTTATGGATAGCAATGCGCAGGAAAGATCGTACTTTGGAAAGACGTATATACACGTCCAGGGCAAATAACGCACTGGCTGAGAAAGACGTTTATATACGTCGGTGGCACTTAAGATGTTACAGGCCCATTGAAGTTTTAGTGTCAAAGGTAGTATTATTGAATTTAATACATCGTTATTGTATGAGGGGGCGCGATGAAAATTATAATTGAATATTGGGTCGGGAATATTGAAACTTTGAGAAGCACTGGACTAACTATCTGCTAGCAAAAAAAAACACGATTCGGATTATACACTAATCCAGACATATTTTTGTGGCTGCTGCCAGCTGCCTCCTCTTTGAGTTTTCCTGTGCATCGCTGTATAGTATTCTCTCCATGATTTTTTAATTCTTTATGCATTTTTTCTAATAATGTACAGTAAATTATCTTTGAGATTGAGATTGATTTATAAAAAAATCATTTAGCTTATTACCTATAATTAATTTGACTTTTACAACCAGTTTTTTTCTGGAAAGTATGTTTTCCTTCCACTCACTGGAAGCTACACAAAGCTAAGACACCTTATGTTTTAATTTTTATTTGTACCACATTGCATAATATTCATAAAATATAATTTAAAAAGACTAAACTATATTGAAAGAGTTATGAAATATATATATATATTTCGTACTCAAAAATTTAATAATTTATACGAACTACTTTACATTAAATTTCAGAAAACAGAGATAAACACATTGTGGGACATTTCAAGCTATACAAAAGTATCTTTTTCGCTTCTCAGTAGCTTTATTGAAGTACAAACGGCAACGTCTATGTGTTTTTTGTACTGTTGATGTACAATCACCAATTTCATTCAATCGTACGTTATATGGAACAGTTTTCTTGCAGCTCAGGAATTTTAAGGCAGTCCATTGATTTTACGACTTGAAAATCCAGAAATTAATTGTCGTGATGGTTGAACTTAAAAATTTTAACAGTCTACAGGGGTCTTAAATGTCTTCCATTTACTTTTCAGAGAACTAAGGCTTTGACAGTTGCCAGATTAATTAGGAAGTGTAAGATTTGATGCCTCCATTTTTGAGGAACGTGCTGGCCAAGTCATGAATAGAGCATCCTCTACGTCAAGGGAGCTCAGGACACGATGAGCAAAATGCAGTTTGTGTTTTTGTTAAAAAAATAACTTCTCATAGGCTTCGAAGAAATTGATCTGTCACCGAGTTTAAGACCGACCTGAGAACTCCTTGCATGCTCTTTTGATTATCGACGGTACAAATTAGGGCTATTCGAGTGGCTACCTTTACCATAACACCAAGAGAAGAGCAATTGTGACCGTATAGTAAACAAGCAGGCCACGTGTGTTTTCGATGCCTCCTAACAAAGATACGTGATTGCAATACAGTACGCTAAAATGAGACTCGTCTGAGAGAGTGAGTGAATATTAACGTCGCCCTTTCAGCTATACGAGGGCCTTTGGCAACGAACCACGTAATTTTGAACCATGTTCAAGTGACGTGGATGACACCTGAGCTGTCACCCCCTCTCCTAACTGCCACACCACACCAACGGGTGGACGTTTCAGCTCTCGACAGATTTAACGTGCTTCGCTGCCCTACATGGCGGGTCTTTAGTGGTACTGGGTTCGAACTCATGACATGACTGCCATAATCCGATACTTAGACTACTGGGCTACCGCAGCCCCGGGACTCATCTGAAAAGACCTCATGTTGCCCCTCTATTCAGTTTTGTCTCTGGGACACCGTGTATCTTTGTTCTGTAATGTCAAGGAAATAAACAATAATAATTGCGGTGTAGATTGTCTATTCTACTCTAGACATCGTCTCGCTGTCCGTGCAAACTTCTGTTACCTAAAACTTCTTTCAAGACGCCATGTTTTAGCCTTATAATCCTTCAAAGACTACCTGGCAACATGTCTGTCCTCTCGGGTGTTATTGATGAGAGGCCATTTATATCCTGCATGGTGTTCATTATGAACTTCCCGAACTTTTGAAATCCATATTCGCATGGTAGTTGTTGGATTCTAACCAATAAGGGTAACAATGTCACACAGAGATAGAAAGCCCTTTCGACAGGCCATAATCCTGCCATTGTCGAGTTCAGACTCGTCCTGAAATCCATTTCTCCAAACCATTGAACAATCAAATGCGATTTATGGATGAAAAGCCTATTGTATAATTCTTTTTACATTGAGGTTTTGGTACCTGTTTACCTTTCTTCATTCATTCGATTGTAAAATTCATTATATATCCCAGTATCTTCTTCCTTTCATATGAATTTGACATTTTTATCATCTATCGTCTTCGATGTTGCATTTTTAAATGCCAACAGTGTATAATGATTTGTATATACCGTGCGTGACACAAAAAAAATGGAGCGTGGAACGCCATGCAATGGAAGTGAAACTTCTTTGGCGACGTTGATCGTAAATGGGGGAATACATCTAATTATATGAAAATGTTGGGGGAACTTAGAATAATCAAATAAAACTCAAACTTATTCTCTCAATCGCATGATTTTCATTGCTATATAAAGCAAATCCTGTGGGGTCACTCCACGACGATCAACACGTCTTAATTCACTTGTGGCTATCATGAATGGTATAATTCAAACTCCTTCCCTGAAGTTTCATGAATGTCCCAAGTAAATTGCAGGGAATGAGAATTCCTCAGCATGTTCATCAAATAGCAAGGTTCTTGGTATATTCGCTTCTCCAGGAGCGATACGAAGATATTTCTCTTCATTCCATAAGATAACTAGTTCTGTGAATTTTCCTCCGTTTGATGTGAACATTGATACAGTAGTCATCATCAACATTTCGAGGAAATCGGTTGACCATTGTAGTGATGGATACAGGAACATTGTGATTATCTGCCAAATTGACCGTGTACATGTCTCAATCGCAGAATTTTCATGAAAGGTATTCATGGCGAAATGTGAGTCTTTCTGATACCAAATCCAAAGTAGGAAGATGTGCTAAAATTTCTGGGTATACAAAACCATTATATTTTGATAAATTTAGTATACTTTTTCTACTTAAACTTTGTCGGCAATTGTAGCATGCTTTAATGTATTTTTAATTAATTCTCAGTAAAATATTCTGTAAAATATTTTTGTGCTTAGCAACAGGCGTTCGCAAATCATCTCTAAACCATAATCTGTCACAAATCGAACAATCAACGAATCGCTTTTGAAAATCTTTGTGAGCATTTTCATGGGAATCATAGTCTTTGTAAGGTAAGATAGAATTTATTATCGATTCACATGAATCAGTTTCAACCCGCACTAGACTTGTTGAGAGCTCTGTAGTTGAGGGCACAGAGTGATTCACAAAGTCCGTATTAATCTGTGCTGTCATTAGAAGAGTCTCAATAGCATTCCCATTATTGGTCATTAAACTCGGCATTAAGAGAGTATTTTGTAATGTTTTTTCCGTGCTCGATATTCTCTCATGTTCTCTGATCGAGATTTGGCAGTAGCACTTGACGAATGTGCACTATTTTTCTGCTTTTTTGTCTCTTTTTTGATGCTAGTTTTTCTTCTTTTATTTTCTTTTACGAAATTCTTTTCGTCTTTGTGTATTTAATTTAGGCATTCTGAGTAGAAATTAATAATAATTCAACGCAAATGAAAATTAAAGAAATAAATTAGCCACCGAACACATCGCCATGTAGCCAACAATCTAGAGAAAATTTCAAAAAGGCACGCTTTTGCTGCGAGAGCTATTTTGTCAAAACACCGTAATGCTCACACTAAAACTGATACGACCGTTGATAATGTTCTCGGGTCGGGGAGAAAATTACCCCTATTCGGAAGGTGGGAAAGTTGACCAGTCGGAGGCGTAGGCAATTATCCAACTTTTTCACCGATATGACGCAAGTCATGCGGTGTCCCGGATCTCCCTTTCCTCCCTCGCTCTCTCCTTACTATGGCAACGATTCGGGGGTTGGGGTGTTACACTTATTGGTAAACTAATTTAAATTTTGCAAAGCTAGCAGTGAAATTTATGTGTCGAGGAGGCATGAAGACGAAAAACAGTTTCTTAAAATTGGCCTTTAATAATGAATCATAAAGTCACTTTGCTCATTACTGGAGCGATAAAAAAATAAGTTCAAAAATCAACATTACCAGAGACATCCGATTCGAACCGTCTTCTAATATTGTAAAAAATTAATTTCTAATCTAAATGGTGATGCAACCTGCAGTTGCATTGCCAACCAGTTGTTCTTTCCCTCTAAGAGTAAAAACCACTCACATACTTCTTATATTTCCGTTTCTCCTTCCTTTTTTAAAACTAACATGAGCCGAGTTTAAATACTAGCTCGATTTGCATGGCAGTTGCTGCCAACCTCAAATCACGAAACTCTAAAAGATCGGGTTTCGAATCGGTGTGCTTACTTTCATTGAGATCATGGAACGGGATTGGAAAAACAACACAAGGAGATCATAAAAATTTGATCCGACTTTTTAAATGTCTAACAATCGGCCCCCTTTTTCCAATCTCGCACCATTATCTCTTACAAATCAGTAAATTTTAATCTATAATCACATGTTATACAATTTAAACACAAAAAAATACATTTTATTCACAATCTTTATTGTAATAAACAAACTAATATTTTAATCTTAAAGAAACAAAGTCTTATTCTCTAAAAGAAATAATTTTCTACAAAATTCTAACAATTTTTCCTTTACCATGAGTTTGGTAAAAATGTCCGCCAAATTATTTTTGGTACCTATATATTTAATTTGGAAAACCTTGTCGTATATCAAATTCCTTAGAAAATGATAACGAACATCGATATGTTTTGTTCTACAATTTTCTACCGGTGACTTTGAAAAACTTATAGCAGCTTGATTATCACCAAACATTACATTTTCACTTAATTCCAAATTTAAACTTTTATTATTAATTACATTCTTTAGCCAAATGAATTCCTTAGCTGCTTCTGTTAAACTAACATACTCAGCTTCCATGGTCGACAGACTAACGGATTTTTGCTTGAAAGTTCGCGATGAAATTGAGTTTCGTCTATAAAAGTTATGAACCCTCCCATTGACACTCGATCATCCCTATTTGTAGCAAAATCGAGTCTGAATAACATCTTAGTTTTAATGATTTAACTTTTGAAAGTTCTAATTGGTATTCTTGAAATACCTCGTCAAATGACTCACCTCGTAATTGTGTGTTACCTCGCGCAACTACGCGGGCCTTGTATCTAACAATTTTATTATTTTCATCATATTTAATGGTATAAACCCAACGGTTTTCTAAAATTTTTATATTATCCGGATGATCAACTAAATCCCAAACTTTACGTTCCTTCATTACGTTAATTTCTTTATCCATTGCATCATGCCATTTAGATGCGTCTCTGGATCTTATCGCCTGTTTGTAACAGTTAGGAATGTTACTTCAACCAAAAGAGCTTCTTGTTGCTCTGACAAATCTGAAAATCCCTGGGATTCGGTATTATCTTTTCTAAAATTAAATAAACTAGGATCATACTTAATATTATGCCTTTTACAGTATCTCTCTATTTCGTTAAAAGATTTCAATCGGGTTGCTTCCCCTTCTATACTATAATATACGTTAGATCCAGTTACTTTCCTACCTATATTTCGAATCCACTTAACCTCCGTACATGGGATCAAGCTATGATTATCGGAAGATACATCTGGTTTTCAGATGTTGAGGGCGTTTCCGTACTTGTCTTTGAAACTAAACGACTCGTTAATGAATCTTTTACTCTATCAAAATCATCCTCATCATCATAATAATCAGGAAGGTTTAAATTATATCCAAGGTTACTATTAACTTTTTGTCTAAAATTAATTCCCCTCTTATTTTTCATCGAATCTTACATTAATAGTCTCGACTAATTTATTTTCATCTATCAACCATATTCTATAACCCTTAGTACGTTGTGCGTATCCATCATAATTCCTATTTTCGCACGCATATCGAATTTTTTTTCTAATTTGTTTTGGCACACCAGCATATGCCAAACATCCAAAAGGTTTTAGATGCAATACCGATGGTTTTCTACCTGAATATTTTTCGAAAGGGGTTTTGTTACTGTCTTTGTGACAAATTCGATTCCACGCATAAGTGAAACAAAGTAATGCTTCTCCCCAAAACTTATGGGGAACTTCACTAGACTTAAGCAATGTTTTTGATGCCATCTAGAGCGGTTAAATTGAATCTCTCCGCGACCCCATTCATTTCTGGCGTATATGAATTTGTTACCTCATGCTTTATACCCAGTTCTGTCAAGAAATTATCCATATCCTTATTACAAAATTCTTGTCCGCCATCAGTTCTAACTGCTATTACCTTTTTACTTAGAAAACGTTCTGCTCGTTTCTGAAATCTTATAAACGTATGAAATACGTCAGATTTATTTCGGATGGGAAATACAGTCACCTTTCTTGAATAATCGTCAATTATACTCAAGAAATATTTATTACCGCCTTGGCTTTCAGTTGGCATTGGACCACAGAGGTCCATATGCAACAATTCCAATGGACGTTTTGATCTTACGGCCCCCGTCTTTTTGAATGAAACTCTCTTGGACTTTTTGCTAGTTTACACGGTATACAATGAGTCTTACCACTATCAGTTAAGCGGGGGAGACCTTTTACACTATCATTTTTACTAGTTTTTACCAAGTAATCGTTATTAACATGACAAAAGCGTTGATGCCATATTTCTATTGATCCGTTTTTGTTTTAGCGGTTACATCACTAAAAAAACTAATTTCTTTACTCTTTAGTATAATATAATGATCCGGCTTAAAAAATACAAATTTTCATGGCGTGTCGCCGAAAACAATTTTATCCAGTCTTTATTAAAAACATTAACTTTACCTTTAGTACCTACAAAATGCGCACCTTTACTTTCTAATCTGGAACCGGATAACAAATTTCTCCTCAACTTAGGATTAAATAAAACATCAGACAAAGTTATTTCATGAAAACTCCCCTTATATTTTACCCGAAATCTAAGTGTACCGATTCCTTCTACGGGACAACTTTTATCCTCCGTTGCTAACGACATTTTCATGTTAGTTATCGGTTTAAGATCTAAAAATAAACTCTTGTCATTACAAAAATGACTCGTGGCAGCAGTATCTATTACCCAAACACCTTTATCAAACTCTGTGTTAAAAGTTTCATTTACAGTTGAAGGATATTTTTGTAGAGACTTTTTCTCTTTACAGTTTACTTTAAGATGTCCGTACTTATTACATACATAACACGGACCTATAGTCTTAATAGATTGTTTAACATTTTTAATAGTTTTACAGTTAAATACCTTACCACTTTTCTTTTGGTAATCATTCTTGCCATTTGGATCTCCATGAGCTGCAGCCGTAGCACCAGGTAACGTCTTCGACTTCTTGAAGTGAAACTGCTCAAGTAAGCATTCTCCGCTTTCTCCAAATCTTGTTTCATCAATTGAAGACGATTGGCTTCTAATATCAGCTCTGCTTCAATTTTGACAACTCTGAAGTCCTCTTCTTTCCATCTGTAGATTTGTTGCACGGTAGACTGGAATTCCTGAGGAAGCCACCTTATTAATTGAAAGCCTATGTACAGGTCGTCCAATTTATGACCCGCTTCTTGTAGTCTGGTTGACGCTGTCTTTACACGAGATATGAAGATTCCAACATCTTCCCCTGGTTGGTATTTTGTTCCAAAAATTGATCTAATAGTTGAACTACCCTTGCTCTTGTGACTGGTTGAAGTGATCTTTTAATATCTTCCATGCCGCTACTCCGTCAGTTGTTTCCGTTATCAGATTTTTCAAATCTGAACTGATGTTAGTATAGATCAACGTATAACATCTATCCTTACGAAGTTGTAAATCTAATTTTCCTTGTATGTTGCTTCTTCATCAGGTTGCTCTGGCTTGGTCTGTATTATAAACTGCCAGCAACCATAATGCATTAAGAGTACTTGCATATCATGCTTCCACGTGTTCAGTTATTTGGAGTTAACACTGATATCTGGTTGTTAAACTCCATATCTGCTACTCGATTTAGCGTACTAGCAACAGAGTTCATAAAAAATAGTTCTAGACTGGAACAGTATTTAAATAGACAAAGTTCATGGCCTGGTTCAACTGCTTAGCCTGCCTCGACACAGTACATGGACTGGGCCCATAACCAAATTTGTTACACTTATTGGTAAACTAATTTAAATTTTGCAAAGCTAGCAGTGAAATTTATGTCGAGGAGGCATGAAGACGAAAAACAGTTTCTTAAAATTGGCCTTTTAATAATGAATCATAAAGTTTTGCTCATTACTGGAGCGATAAAAAAATAAGTTCAAAAATCAACATTACCAGAGACATCCGATTCGAACCGTCTTCTAATATTGTAAAATTAATTTCTAATCTAAAATGGTGATGCAACCTGCAGTTGCATTGCCAACCAGTTGTTCTTTCCCTCTAAGAGTAAAACCACTCACATACTTCTTATATTTCCGTTTCTCCTTCCTTTTTAAAAACTAACATGAGCCGAGTTTAAATACTAGCTCGATTTGCATGGCAGTTGCTGCCAACCTCAAATCACGAAACTCTAAAAGATCGGGTTCGAATCGGTGTGCTTACTTTCATTGAGATCATGGAACGGGATTGGAAAAACAACACAAGGAGATCATAAAAATTTGGATCCGACTTTTTAAATGTCTAACAGGGGGAAGAATACTTCCGTTCGCCTTTTCGATGTTACGCAAAACTGGCCAATTTTCTCATTCACTCTCACTCCCAAAAAAGTTTCACTTCAAAAACGAGACTGGTCCAATAAATCATTGTACTTACAGAATCAATTCTCCGTGCCAGTGACACCTTCAAATTAGTTCCTTTCAGCATTCACAAATTTGTGCTTTCGGCGTTGCTGGTAACAGTTCTGAAACGAGGTTCTCGGAAGGACTTTCAGGAAATTCTTCGTTCTTGCCTGAACCTTTTTAACCGAGTGTGAAATGGGTTCCTTCCAGAAAATTTAATTGTAGGGAATAAAAAGGTTGACGTGCGCTGAACATCATTGGAAAATGGAACGCGAAGCCTTCCTCCATCCCATATCTGGAAGTATTTGTGCTTTGATGTTGAGAGGCCTGAATTGAAGATAAAAACGCGTATGCATGGGGTCAAATCAAGTGAATAAAAAGTTTGCCTCATCACACTAATATTTTTGCTGGTCAGAAACTACTGGGCATATAAGGACCATGTGAGTGGATGTATTGTCTTGGTGCAACAGTCATCCATCACTCCACAATATTCTGGCTTTTTTTTCCTAATTTTTTCACGAAGTTCTATAAGTACTTCAATGTAGTTGTGTTCATTAATATTCTGACCTCTTCTATAAGTGGGAACCCATTTTTATGAACCTATGAACCTATGTTTCACGAATTTTAGCTATGTTTCAATCTGTTATCACTGACCATGGGAGAACAGCAGGTTCATCATCTCTTCCACACTGACCCTTACCCTTAAAACCTTTTATGCCATTCAAACACATGTGCACCAGATAAACGTCCATCTTCATAAGCCTAGGTTAATATTTGAAATGTTTTTGTGGCTGATTTCTTAAGATCCTCAAGAAACTTGATGTTGATTCGACACTTTCCCCGCAGAATGCAGTTGCACGTATTCACTCAATGACGCAGTTCGATTAAGACGAAACTGCCTACATGGATAGATAAGGTACGGGGGACTACGTCATTAAATTAGTTGCTGTCAAGTCCACTCTTTTTTCAAGCTACAAAATTAGTCTCGTTTTTTTGTTTGTGCCTCACCTTGTATGTAATAAAACTCAAAGTGTTAACTTTGATTCGTATTACATTTTGTGTTGTTTTCATATTACATTATGTCTTCTTTTACATGGAGATGAATATACTTTAATATGTTTATTAATTTAAAATATTTTTTTCATGAAGAAAATAATAACTGGTTCTCTAACAAAAAAAAATGTTTTGTGTTCTGATATTAATTGATTTTCTTGGGATATTCAATTCCTACAAAAAATCATGAAAATCATGTTTCAAAATATATCAATGCAGCCTTTTGCATCTAGCCTAAAATGGTTAAAATTTGTTAATCATTATACTTTCTCAGATTTTAGTAATTACTACGGATTAATAAAAGTACGAAGCAGAAATTTTAGGAATTTCCCCGCAATGGTGAATATTTTAAACAAAAGAAAGATTACCGTGGGCAAACACATACAATGTAAAGGTGAGGAAAATGTATTAGGGATTTTTAAAATACATACAGGTACCGTAAGAATTCCCTCTTTTATTTAGTGCCAGTATCCCCAGAAGATTATGGCTACAGGCGAAATATTTTTCACTTGCTTTTCGATTAATTTGTGAATTTAATTAAAGTAGTCTGATTGAGAAAAGCTTCAATACTTTATGAAAGATATTTTTACAAAAATTAAATCAAGATAAGGATTCAACGCCATTTTTTATCCCCCCAGCTGAATTTGGAAGTAAAAAAAAACTCTTTTTCATCTCATATTTCTCCTTTGCGAAACTTAAACAAAATTTTAAATTTAATTAAATCGGATCTTATTTTCTATCCTTGCTTGAAATCTTGATTATTCTCTGATTTGGTTTTTCCATTTAATCCAAGGAGCTTTGCACTTTCTGAGAAGCTGTATTTAATTTTAATACGTGTGTAGTTGATTCTAGTACAAATATATTTAAAATAGAATGTAGTGTTAATACCTTCTGGGTATCCTTTTCGAGCAAATGAGAAATGAATATTCCTTCTCATGAAACTTTTGTAACTTCGTAGTAAAATAGTTTTTCTTTTATTTTTTATATATACCCAATATTATTAAAGGCTCTGATTAATTTAAAAGAGAATCAAACAAATTTAATGAAACAAAACCAGCAGAGAGTAAAAAAGTCACGCAAATTACCAATTTTTTCATCCAAATATACCTCCCCCTCCTCATTTGTTTGCATTTAATACTCTTAAAGTAATGTAATTCACCAAATTAGAATCAAATTTCTACGAACTGCGATGTTTTGAATTATAATTATGCTCACATCCCAATTGCTTCTAAATTCCGAAATAAGTTTATTAATTCTGGGATAAAATAAAATGTATCAGCTACGAACAATTTTTATGTCACTTTGTTGAAAACAGGAGTGAAATTACTAGAATTCTTCTTGAATGAAATATTGTTCCGATATGCCTTTTAAATATTTCATAAAATGACGTAATATGATTCAAAAAATCCCGGACTGAATCTATAACTTAAATAATATTACGAATAAAATTCCTGAAACATATACTCCATCGGAATAAGACCCACGAGAAACAATACATTTTTATCATGGCTGTAAAGATCATCGAAACATTTCTGTAATCCGTTTTTAGCCATGTCCTTTAATTCAGCTTGTGATGCACTTTTAACTTAATGTACATATTAGTCTTCATTTAACTTGCTGGGAACAATATGTTGACACACCCTATGCATTTTAAGACCCTTAGTCAGTTTCCATTGACATGTGGCCGAGAATATCCCAACTGATTCTGCTATTGTTTGAAGCATGTTCTTACGAACCGTCGCTGAAACCTTTTCGATATTTTCAGTGGTGCGGGAAGTCTGTGGAAGCCAGAGCTTTTGCCATTTTCGACACTTTTCCTACGTTCTCTAAAACGTTGATGCCACTCAAAAGCTTGCGTTCGCGATAATGTATGCTTAAAAATTTCCTAAATCTCCGCAGCATTTCCTCCAAACGAACACAAAATTTAATATTCATTATCAGCTCAACAAACGCCATTTCTTTCAATCGATGGCAACTAAATGCATCCGCCTACAAAATACGACATCGTGGCTAACCACCGACCACGTGATTTAGAACAAACTTTTTTTTAGAAATGGGGAAGAACGCAATAACACAGAAATGTTATCGTAGTCCTCTACTGCAAAAATTTTCCACGTTATAGACATAGTTCTGGAACTTTTGTGAATCCTTGTAAGACATTTAATACTATTCTATAAGTAACTGGTGTGTTTTCTTTTGATTTCGTGACCCCATACCATGACTATTTCATATGTAACGATTCTTTTCTTATAAGAAAGGTTTTAACATAACATTCATTATTTCTCCGTCGCATCAAAATCAGAAACTCAGTCAAAATACAATAGGTTTCTAATTGGAACTATTTTGCTAATTATTTATCAAAACAACTCCAATATGAACAGTAGTCAGTTACACTATTAAGGTAACAGTATAAAATAAGTAAAAAAAGTTCCAAAGTGTATCAATAGATAGTGACCCAAGGACAGTTAAAAACTAATTTTTCCTATCCAATGCCGTACAACCATGCCTTGGTGAATGACCCACAACTGTTTAATGTGTGACTTGGAAGTAATTTTTTTCTTCAAAAAACCTAAACAATCGTGCACATTGAGGAATAATATTTGTTTAACATACCTAAGCCTTAATAATTCGATTAAAAATGCTAATTGCGGCCAAAGTCACTTTCGTTACGTCACTCATAGTGTTGTCTACTGATACACTTTGGAATTTTTTTGTTTTGTCATTCTGCTTCCCCTTTCTTCAAAAATAATCAGTTCAAATTAGAAATCATTCCCATCAGCGGTTTTTTCTGCAGCATTTGTAAAATAGTACTTTAATAATAATCACCCTTTATATTGTACATGTTTCCAATCATGTACATGATTGGAAACAAAGGATGCGTAACACAGTCTATTATGTAATAATCACCCTTTATATTGATGTACATGATTGGAAACAAAGGATGCGTAACAGTCTATTATGTGGATAGTCTAAGAATCCCGAAATAAGAGAATACGCCATGAAAACACTATCCATACCATAACCCTGTCATCACCGTATTGTGTTATTTCACTAATGATTGTAAAATGTTTGTTTGCTTGTACATTTCTTATTTTGTACATCCATTGGTTTGATAGAGGATAAAAGGTGACTCATAGAAGAGGGTAGCTTTTTGCTAATTGGCAGTAGTACTTTTTTTTATTACCGAGAAAACTGAAGCTATTTTTTGCCAATGCAATCTAAAGGGTCAGTATGGGTAAAGTTCCTCTCCATCTGTTTCGGATCTTATACATGATAAGGATTAGGAAACTGTTGTTTTAGACAGACGTCTGAAAGTTTCAGAGATTGTTTGAAACGTTCGATGTTCAGTTGTAGCGTGTCATATTTCGGTTTTTGGAAATGTGTATGTAACGCTTGGTTTTATTTATTAATGACATATTAGTTTTCAATTTTATAATAAAATATAAAAGGAGGTACAAAGTTTCATGACCTAACTTAAAGAGTTACAATTAAACAAACTGTTTTTATTCATGATGCTATAATTAATTTTAGTGTTCCAAAATGCAAGCAAGATATATTTTAAATATTTTTTTGATTGAATAACTAAATAGGTATCAAATTT
The DNA here is from genome assembly GCA_019973935.1 of Trichonephila clavipes. Classification (NCBI taxonomy): domain Eukaryota; kingdom Metazoa; phylum Arthropoda; class Arachnida; order Araneae; family Nephilidae; genus Trichonephila; species Trichonephila clavipes. Next base: position 1,056,569 of record BMAU01016142.1, read on the forward strand.
CTAAGCAAATGAAATAACTAAGAATGTTAAGGATACACATCATTACTTTCATCAATGTAATGATACCATATAAAATTTCCATACCAGGGGTCAATTTAGGGTTTAAATAAAGTACCTTCTTCCTTCTAAAAACACACACATAGTTTGCTAATACTGAGCACTACATTTCAGAAAAACAACTGCAGTTTATAAATTGACAAAAATCCCATTAACTAATTAGTAACTTTTATTTAATTTGAGTTAATGAAGACTTATACCTTTTACTTTCATTATAAAATAAATTTTTACGAAGCCTATTTGTATAAATAGGAAAGCAAAAATTTAAAAACAAATAGATGAATGCAAGGTATCGCAAACAACTGTTTTAGCCTCTTCAGGGACATTTTGCTAACACTTAAAACCTGAGCGATATATTTTTAAATAATGAGCTCTCTTTTGTTGTTCATAATGTTAATGTTTATCCAGATATCTATGCCTTTTGAGATTTCTTCCAGAATGAACGGCTTTTTGTTTAGCTTTCTCTATTTGAATCGATCACGTTTTCACTAGAATAATTTTTTCAATATTTCTCTTCAAGAGTCAATTACCTACTATACAAATTAACTGCTACACTTAATATTCCATGATATTCCTTATAAGTGAAAGTTACAATATCAACTTTATCCGCAACATTCTATATCGCATAAACACTACTGCAATGAGATGCAGATAATTCAAAATTCCTAAGGTATAGCAATACACATCTTTTTCTGTTGTTGTTTTTATGATACATTGAGAAGCAAAGAAAGAGAAAATTTTCATATTTTACAGTTCTATCTTTATATTCTTTGTTTTTAATTCTTATAAGCTATATAAGAGAGGTTAAAGATTTGAAAAGGTACCAAGAAAATAATGTCTCCAGACTTGCAGCATTTCAGATCTGATGACGTTGCCTTAGCAACGCTGTAGAAATGATAAAAACAATACTTTTGAATCCTCTGGTAGTTTAATTAGGCATAGGAGGATTCAAAATAGATTGGGCAATTGCAAACAGCTATAACTGTTTAATGGAAAATAACTGATTGACCCCCAAGCTGTACAAAATGGAAAAAGAGGTTCAAATTTTGTTTACATACTTTAAAAACGTTATAATGGGACTCCCTTCGTAACCCGGCAACATCTAAACCAGAGTTCATTTCACTCCAAACCTTTTTTAGAATTACCAACACGAGCAGAACAGAAATACGTATTTTGAATTCTAGAACGGCTTACGTCGAAGAAAGCACAAACACAAGTTCTTTCACATAGCCCCAGAGAGGAAATTAAAGGATGACCAATAGCAGGAGGCCAATAGCAAAACACATCGTCGGAATCTCCAGTTCAACATATGCAATATTTTGGAAATTTTTTATTTAAATTTATGTGAACCTCCACACCCCAGTGGTGAGAGGGGACATCACATTTCTGAAAAGTTTAATCAAGGGATTGGTCTATAACAGAACAACACCTGTTAAATTATAACACCCAGAATGCCATCTGTATAAAATGCGCCCTTTTAATTTATGATAATATAAAAAAAAAGCCGGAATTATTGACGTCACGCAGTCTAAACTCGCGCATGCGCATGATTCATATTTATTGTATTTGGGCCACAACTAATTATATTTTGAACTTCCATGTACATTTTGTGTAATTCTTATCGATAAATTCTATTCATTTTAATAGTTATAGCTCTTTGTAATCTCTATATTAATTTTGTATCACCCTGCATTTTTATTCCATCAGAAAAGAACAGGTGAAGTTTATGATAAAATTTTACATAAGAATATTTCTCGTAAAGTAATAATACTGCATCGATACTTTTATTATAACATTATTAGAACTATAAATGTTTAAAAAACACAAAAAAATATTTATCTATCTATTCATTTAATTGATATACGTTTTTTTTCTTGATTTTTAGTTTACTGCTGAACAGAAAAAAACAAAAATAAAAAAATGTGTTCCTCATAGATTTAATACAAAATACTGTTTATTTGGTCCTGTAATTAAATTTAATGATAAAAAATATTTTTTATTAAGGAAATAATAATAGAAATTTTAATACTAAATATAATTAGGTCACAGTGCATATAAATAAAAAAATGCCTTAAATAAAATGCGTTTTCAAAATGCTATTTATTTTTCACATCCTAACATATAATGTGGAATAAAATAATTATGAGTGAGTTTTAGATAAATAAAAATACGGATCCCAATATAATGAGCAAAATTCATAACGGTCACGTGACAAAAGGCAATAACTTATTCTCCATTGAATTATAAGCTGACATATATTAAACTAATTTGTACCTGTTGTTCTATTTGTTTAATTCACATACTTTATAAGTATGCATATTTCATTAAAATTAGAATTTATGGAAGTCTCAATTCCATATTTCTAAACAGAAAAACATTTTTGCATAAAATCTCAATTAACCAAAAAATAATCATATAATATATTCATTTATTTTTAGTACACTTTTTCATTGTTTATTATATGTTTTCCATAATTTTAGAAGTAATGGTAAAACACAATAAACACATCATTTCAAATAAAGTTTTCTTGGTTTTAAGTGAATGAGAGCTCACATACTTCTTTTCCAGTGTCATTTACTTTTCAGTGCGTACGAACATAAAAGATCAAAATAGATTTCAAAATGTGATTTTGAAATTGATAACACGTGTGCATAAACATGAAACGTAACAATTATTTTTAACGTTGTCAGAAGCACACAAGGATAATTGATAACATGAGAAGTGTGTTTTTCGTTATAATATTCTGTTACCAAACGCTTTGTATTACATTGTATCAAAGAGAACGCTCACATTGTCGATTTCATGTCTTATTGGCGATGTAATATTCATATATAACAGGAGATTTGACAGAAAAGAGCTAAATTTGCTATACATTGTGACGTCTAACATCATAAATTAATTAATAAATAAATAAAATACAGTTAAAATTGCAATAAAATATATCAGTAATACTTAAAAAAAGCTTAGATATTTTAGCCATATTTATCCTCTATATATATCTCTCTTAGCCATATTTCTTAGAAATTTAGCCTCTTTTTTAGTTTTGAAGTGTCCAATTGTGTGCAAAATAATAATTATTTTTTTAAGTTAAGAATTCGAGATTTTTGTGGATTTAAGATTTATTTTAGTAAACTATACGAGGTAAAAGTTAAAATTGTAAACAATAATAATAATAACAAAATAGGGGGAAATTTATAAAAAAAAATACACAAAAGCAGTCCGTTTCGACCAAAGTAATAAACGAATCTTCTATTTTCTGGAGTTTCTATGCTACATATTAAAATTATTGTTTTTGAAATGACCTAAACATAGATAAGATTTAAACTTTATAGAGAAACATCCTTTTACCTTACACATTATTTAAAAAATACGTTATGCTTATATAAGTGTTTTAATTATTGTAATAAAACTGCGGATTTTCTTAACACATTAGTGGTCACCCGAATCCTATTTTTTTACCATTATATTTTATTGTGTCACCCATCCGGTATAGTGGCTAGCGACGCCGACTGCTGTGCCGTAAGGCCTGGGTGGCGTGAAACCGAGCAAAATTGTTCTGTCACATATACGGTGCTTAAAGCTACGGCTTACGACAGGCGTCACTTAGCCCTTTGCCATGATGAATTTCGTGGACCTTGATCTAGCCTTTGCCGATCAGGTGGCTAGTAACAATAACATATTATTTTACATAGTAAAAGTCGTAAATCTACATTGTGTAATTTTCAGTAAGATAAAGTATACTTACCTACTTATAAGGAATTTCCAATTTTTCTTTGATAATTTGAGAAAAAAATCGAATCAAAATGAACTAAAATGTTTCAAATGTGCGTGATTTTAATACAGAATACAAATCACAGACACTTTTTGATAACATTACAGGACTGATATTTTCGGGCAAACTGTCTTATTTTCTTCAAGTATTTGTTGTTTTGCAGTCATTTAATGATCGACAGATAGCGTATAGAACTTTTTCTCGCTTCTGTCTATTTGAGAGGGCGCAGTGTGTCTTGTGCTATATTTTGGCTTTATATCTATAATGATGAAGTTTTTTGGTTTGCATTTGAAACTTTTCTTTTCAACTCAGACGTTTCATGTTCATCCCTTTTCTCAAATTTACTTTCGTTAGTATGATTAATACCTAGTATTTCATCAAGTATTTCCCTTGACTGATAAGTTTCAATTTCATCCAATAGAGATCGGTGTTGCCCATTTCTTTTTATATATGCTGTTCATTTACATATATAACCCCTATTGAGCAGTACAACACAACAATTGAAACTATTATGTCGTTTGCAAGGGGGAAATGTAGCCTGTTCATAGAAAATATTTTGAAGCAAATGTGGCCACGTGGTAAGCTCAATCATCCCAAGTACCATAAAATTGTAAAATAACGTTTCCCACTCCAAACAAACTGGGAGATATGTGACAAATACATTTTAAATCCCATGAAGATTGTCATATTGGATGATACTAACAAGGTCATTCGAATGAAATAAACAGTTCCCCTGAAATAAAGATTTCATGAGCATGAGGTGACTCTATGCCCCACGCGACCGCTTAAAAAATAAGCCATAAAAACAATTTTTTAACTATATATAAAGCTTGCGATCCATTTCCATAACCCTTTCAGTAATTCTTCTCCCAGTTTTAAATATCAATACGAATTTTACCTTACAACAAAAAGGGTAAATGTGTTGAAATCTCCCACGAATTATTTTATTAGCTTAATAGTTTATTTAAAAAGCTGCAATGTTTAAAAAATATTTTAAGGGTTTTTTTTTTAAATAAAGAATTCTGAAAAAAATTCATAATTTTTTTTCAATTCCCACTATTAACTCACACTCTCTCTATATTTATTTATTTATTTACTTTGGTGCAATTTTCAATCGTTCATAAAATACATTTCGAATCGTTCAATTGAGCTGAAATTTAACATACATGATTACTTTGGATGACAATACAATAATTTAATTATAATTAATAAAAATTAATTGATTAAAACTAATTATTTAAAGAATTAGAAATGCAGCCACGTTGGCGACTAAGCAACCATCTTGGCGACTTGTGTCAAAACTTAAGGTTTTTTTTCTCACGTTTTAAAGCATTTAGTTAAACTGAAACTTTATATACACGATTGTTTTGGATGACAATACGATGCTTTAATGACAATTAATAAAATTAATTGCCACTTAATGTTGTGATTCTGCCATATACATATTTATGTTGATTGTTAGTATTTAATAAAAAGTAGTTAAAATAAAACTTTACTTTGTTGATCAAACTAGGAATTGACTTAATTTTTTTATATTACTTTTTTTCTAAGTATGTATTAATTTTTTTTAGTTCCAAACACATGAAGCACAATTTTGATTTTACATATAAATATAGAAATATTATACGGAAACATTATTTAACATTTGAAATTACAGGAAGTTATAATTAAATATATATATAATAAAATAAAAGCTTTTAATAAATAGAAACTATAGTGTGCTTGTTTAAAAAATATTTCTGATGAATGCTATAAACATATGTTAAAGGTCATTCGTGCAAAATTGAATACAGATTTATGTAAATTTAGAAATTTAAGCATTTTGAGAAACCCATATATGGTGCATATCCCACCGACCATTTTTCATTCTACTGCAGTGCTTCTCAAGTTTTCAATGTTGGCGACCCAAAATTCAATCATAGTTTTCATCACACCCCCCTCCCCTCCATGGAACAACAATGTACGCGATTCAATGATACGATACTTTGGTGGCCGCGGTAGCCGAGTGGTATAGGTATCGGACTGTGGCTTGCTTTGTCACAGGATCGAGCCCAGTACCACTAAAGACCCACCGTGTAGGGCAGCGATGCACGTTAAATCTATCGAGAGCTGAAACGTCCTCCCGTTGGTGTGGTGTGGTAGTTAGGAGAGGGGGTGCCAGCTCAGGTGTCGTCCACGTCACTTGACCGTGGTTCAAAATTACGTGGTCCGTCGCCAAAAGCCCTCGAGTAGCTGAACAGTGCGACGTTAATATTAAATCAATCAATCAATCAATCGATACGATACTTTGAAGCAAAATCTACAATCTACATCTTTAGTGTCATCGGCGTATATAAACGTCTCGCTCAACCAAATAGTTAATTGCTCTTGACGTATATGTACGTCTTTCTGAAGTATGATCTTTTCTGTGTGTACTGCTATCTATAAAATTATTCTGAAGGCCTTAGAATGCAACAAAAAGGCATTGGCAGTGTTTGTGAAGTAATTTCTTAAAATTACCTTATTTATTCCTTTTCTTCCGCTGCACCCCTCCACAATACATCACATACGCCTTGCCCACGCGGAAAACGGTGGCGAATGAGTGAATACTAACCCCCTCTCCTAACTACGACATCAATGGAAGGACGTTCGAGCTTTCGACAGATTTAACGTGCATCGTTGCCCTACAAGGTGGGTCTTTAGTGGTACTGGGCTCGAACTCATGACATGCCTGCCATGATCCGACACCTTAACCGCTGGGCTACCGCAGCCCTGGCTAAATCTGTCGAGAGCTGAAACATTATCCCATTGGTGTGGTGTGGTAGTTAGGAGAGGGAGGTGCCAGCTCAGGTGTCGTCCACGTCACTTTAAATTAAAAAAAATACGAGGTCCATAGCCAAAAGCCCTCGTGTAGCTGAACAGTGCGACGTTAATATTCACTCTCTCACCGCAGCCCCAGAAAACGGTGGCATTGGGGTGCGAACCACGTAACTTTAAACCGGCAGTAAAGGGATTAATTATAAATCGTACAAATTATCAAGATAAATGTTAATTTTTATGTATAATTCTATGTATGGCAAACCCATGAGGTCATTGTTAATTATTAAACGTGTTCTTAACTTGGAATTGTTGAATGAACTGTAAAATACTTTGTGTAGTACTGATACCTTTTTAGGTGTTTATTATGTCTGTGTATAGTTGCGTATTTTATTTTTTGTTACATCAGAATATGTTTTTTGTTTGTTTACTGTCATTTAATTAATTTTTTTTTTAAATAATCTTATGTTTTCAACTTTTCAATATGTTTGCGCCCTCGTAGAGTTATGACTCTACCTAGGGAGGCACGCCCCACATTTTGAGAAACGCTGTTCTACTGTAAGAAAAAAACAAAGAAAGAAGTTAAAACGTAATGTAAAAATTTAAAAAGTAATTAAATATATGAATAATGAAGAACTTCTGAAGAAAACGCGTTTTTTTTTAAAAAGTTGAAAAAACTGCAAACATTGAAATATTTTATCTAACCCTACTTATTTATCACACATCAGGGTCTCTACTTGAAGTTATGAAAATATATCTGCAGCATGTTATTAGTCGCAAATGGTTTCATACACTGTGAAACAACCCAATAGAAAGTTTTTTTAATAAATCACAAAGCTTGGGTACAATAATACAGGGAAGTTTTGAGCGATTTTGAAAAATTTCAGAAAACTTAATTTTTTGAAAAAAGATTTTTAAAAAGCTTTTTTAACTCAAAGTAAGATTTAAATTTTCTAATGATATATTACTTATTAAATATTTATGTAATGATGCAATACAGATTTTTAAACAAAAAATAAAAAAAAATATTTTGAGTAGAAAAAAAAATGTTTATTTAAATGAACATACGGTTACTATATAGATAGAATTAGCGAGAATTTTTTGATATTTGAAAATGTACTATAAAAAAATTAAGCGTTAATAATTTTTATTTGATTCACTTAAGTTATGTTTATCAAAAATTTTGATATTTTCTTTAGTTTAAAATACAGTTAAAATCCTTTTTCCCCATCCTTTTATACCTGACTTCATTAAAAAGAAACTTTTCTTATTATTCGAAAACATTTTCCAGCTAACACACAAGTTCATATTAAACACGTATTTTTTTTCAGAACTAGTACATAACTTTTTAAAATAATTGTAAGATGAATAATTCTATTAAATATTTTGAAATATTAGAAATATTTCATTTAATTTAATAATACATTACTACAACGTTTAATATATTTTCATAGAATTCAGCTTGTTCCAAAATCCTGAGAAAAATTCCCTTTGAACCATAAGAATCCCCGGATAAGCAGTAACCTAAGGGAAAAAATGGGAAATCTAGTCATTTGTGGAATATTTATCAGTAAACACAGTACTTTTATGTTATGGATTACAAATAAGACTCGGCAGACCATTTTCTGCAAATCTTTATATTGTATACCGTTGAGGATATTCGTTTAACTAGTCATCTTGCTCATGAATTGGTGTTTACCTACTATAAGTAAAGCTTCCGTTTCAGTATCGTAATCCCTTAGGTCTCAATAGGTCACCAGCTTTCTGTATGGCAAAAATTATGCTGGTTGGAATGTAACACGTATGTATGCTAAAATAAAGATAACGTCATTCACAATAACCTTCCATGTTATACCAGCGTCTGTGTACGTTTTGTTCAAACATCATTACTTAATAAATTAGGGAAATGTTTGTTTCGTGTAGCAAAATATTTAGTGTTCGACTTAAATTACTTTTCTATAATTCGAACTGTTTTGGTTATTTAAATTGTGTTGAAGTTATAAATACTGCTTACAGGTTGAAAATTCTTTTACATATGTTATTATCCTCTGTTTCAATCCAATTATTCCTGTAACTCTAATTAATCTGATAGCTTAATTTATGTGTCGATAGATATGCGTTTGCTGTTAATGTTTCATTGCTTAAGTTGACATCTTCTGTAATTATTCGAGATATGTATTTTTTTCAGTTGCAAAAAGAGCTGTAATGCATAAATTAACGTTAGTTTAAAATATGTATTCTTGTATGTTTTCGGGATATTATTATTAGTCTAAATATATTTTCAATTATTTGAGACATCCGAGGAATATAAACATTGGCTTCCATTAATCACAATCGCTTTAGTTAGGAGACTATAGCTTTATTATTGTTAATGAATACTTATCCTTTGTTTTATAAAAAAAAAATTTCTAGAAAAGTAAGAGTGGGCAACAACGAAGCGCATGAACTGATTGACAGGAAACATGTGACTACATTTACCATGTGACTATGACGTCACATGAGTTTTGACCATTATTAAAATATTTCTAATCTTGCGTTTTGTGTATCTAAACGGGAAAGTACAGCTGGGCCTCTATTTAACAAAGTCGCAAAATCCCCCAAAAGTTCATTCTAAGGAGAATTCGTTAAATAGATATTCACATTTTAGTATTCTTTATAAACCATATAAACATAATAAATTTGTTAACTCTACATATTATTTACAAAATATTAATTAATCGCACTTTTTTAAAAAAAATTATTATCTATTCATTTATATATTTTACCCTTCAAAAAGAATCCAGCAAGGAGAGCAAGGGAAAAAAAACATTGTCTAGGAATACACTGTATTTTCAACTTTAAATTATTATTTTATATTAAAGTAAACTAATTTTCACGACATTTTCTAATTGTAAGCCTACATAATTTTAAACACTCATTATTTTAGGACCACTAATTTTAAGTATACACCACAACATGTGCCCTAAAACTTAATTAGTGATAAAATCTGTTAATTTTGCTTGAGTTTTTTTGTTTGAAAAATTGCTGCAATTTCATTGCTTTAGGTGAGTTAGGCACCTGGTAAAACCAGTTCAAGACCACTGATCACCATAAATAGGGTAAAAGAGAGAATAATTTGAAAAATGTTTGACATTTTTTATCAATAGGGAGGGGAAAAAATCGAAATACAAAAGAAAAAGTTCGTTAAATGGAAAATGCACTTCGCTATTTGGAGGTTATTTTACGAAGAAAATAGTAAAATGTTTTTGGTTCCAGGAAAAAGATTCACTAAATAAAGATTATTTATATACATGTTTGACTGTATTCATTTTTCAGTGTTTTTTTTTTATTATTATTATTGTATTTTTGAATGAATTATTACATTCAGAAAGTTAGTTTAAAAAAAATATGAATGGTCATAAGATTTTCGTGCTTATGCATATGCTTTTCTTTTTCTCTCAAAAAATATATATCAAGTTTTTTGAGGGAATTAATTTCCTTTTATTTAATGTCCCTTTTCTCTTCCAGAAAGTTAATTGCGTTTCAGAATACGAAATCAGCTGCACATGTTGTTTAAATGTTCTAATAAAAAATCAGCTTAAACCAGATTTTACTTTATTTCATATAAAATAATTCGGTATTAAAATGCTAAGATGAAAATCCACTTTGGAACAGAGAAAGATTAAAAAAGAGCTAAAAGCTTACATAAATCCAATTAATTCTCAAACTTTTTTCTTTTTCTTTTTTTTTCAAATTGAATGAAATTAAAAATTATGTTAATATAAAAAATCGTTTTTAAAGTGGTGTTATGAACGTAATTTAAAGTGCTGAAACAATTAATCGTTTTGTCATATATGGCTTATAATTTTCTCTCCATTATTATTCTTTATTTTACCAAAATACCTAAATTCCTCTGTGTAAAACATTATTTTATGAACCCTATTAGTCATATTAAAACATTAAAATGTATAATACACTCACAATAATGGAGATAATTTAAATAAATAATATCTACCAAACGCGGCGTTGTGTAAAAAGTACAACGCACGTTTTCTTTTTTATCTAAGAAAATATTTCGCGGTTTCTTTTTTTTTTGGTTTTTTTTTTGACGGAGTTAATTGACCGTACATTTTCTTTCATTTAATTTCCCCTTCCTGAAAGTTATTTGCATTTCAGATTACGAAATCAGCAGCATGTGTTATTTTAATGTATTATATGTTGAAATACATACAACCCACACCTGTTAGTGACATTGTTTTTGATTTTAAATAGCTTTTTAAGGATTATTTAGAGTTAAAACAATGTCTAAGGGAAAAGTATTTTCTACAGTTAGCAAAAAGAGATAGCAGCTTATCACATGAAAATAATAAAAGTAAATAATGAGAATAACAGTACCGCAGAAGATTACAATTTCTTGAAATTAATTGTAATGTGGAAGATGAAAATTTTAAAGGAGGAAATCGCAGAAAAGTGACTCTCAAATAAATGCATCAGATAAGGAAAGATATAAATGAGAAGAAAAATAATAAAATAAGTTTTGCAGAGGAACAGAGATAAAACTTCAAGGATTGAAAACAAAGCAAAATCTTTAAAAAGCCAAGACTGAAAAACATAACAATAATAAGTGAGTGAATGTTTTTAACGCTACACTAAAAAGCTTCTTGAGGGATATTGACGACTGACCTCGTAATTTGTAACCTTGATCAAATGACAAGGACACACCTTATAACTGTCACTTCTTTTACTCCTTTCAAATTATCGCACCATGCCAATAGAAGGACTTAAAGCCTTGGTAAATTTAACGTGCTTGACATGCTGGGTCTTCAGCTAAATTAGGATCGAACTCATGACACGTGAGTCACGAGTCCGTCCTCACAACCACAAGGTTACTGACTATGGCCCCATAATACGGACAATATTTATTGCTTCTGAAATCAACAACTTTCTGAAATTGAATTATGTGAATATAATTTATATAAATAATCTGACATTGTTAACTTCATCAAAATACAACGAATTAAGGGGTGTTGGAAAGCTAAAATCTTATTTTTCTGACAATTTGAGATTTTTACATTTTCAAATAGTAAAAATTTTAACCTTTCTAAAAATACCTTAGTTTAAACTCTGGGGTAATTAGAAGACCTTAAAACCTATTTTTAAATAATCGTCAAAACTGGGCCACGCCCATTTGAATGACGAAAAATATAAGCAAAGTACTTCATTTTAGCTTAAAAGTTGAACGTCTGATATAAACCAAAATATGTATCTTTTGTTGTAAATTGAGCCTTTTAGAATTCTCTCTGTATACATTAAAATATCAATTTATCGCAAAATGTAAATTTTGAAGTTCGATGTACCTTTTCTAGGAAACTACTCTTCACAGGTATGTATGTTTTCTTTGATATATTTATAATGATGGCTAATATATACTGAAATGAGGTTTTTGTAAAAAATTCAATAAATTATTTTTTACAAATTTTTTATGGGAAAAAGGGATCAAATTTTGCAATGTTTGAAAAATATTTAATAAATTATTAAAATTTCAAAATTAGCTAAAAGCTCATATAAGTATAATGAGAAAGGTGTACTTTCATTGTGTGAACAATTTCAAGCATGTACATCCGTGTTTATTAAACAGTGGGGCATGCCCGTCTAGGGGGCGTGATAACCTTACGAGGGGGACGCAATCATATTGAAAAGTCGAAAACAAAAGATTATTTTCAAAAAAAATATTAATTTACTGAAAGTAAACAAACAAAATATACTCTGACATAATAAAAGTAAAATACACATTTACACTTATATAATACTCATAAATATATCAGAACTGCGCAATATATTTTATAATGTAACAACTACATTTAAACCCTGCCTTCCCTTGATGATTAATGACAGCCAGGGGGAACCACTTGTTCTTTTGAGAAGCGGGAACTCGTTCTTCCCGCTTTTCTACCCTGGATCACGACCGGGGTAAGATGTGTACACGTGGAGTCAGGGAAAGCCTGTTTCCCTCCTTTTAGTCCTTAAGTTATTTTCTGCAACTATAATGGATGCGTCCTGAAAGTAATTTGTATCATCCCGAAAATGTAAAATCCAGTATGAATGTGCCAGATCGTATAATTGTTGCTGGTGATCTGTTGACTCGCATTTTGAAGTATTCAGTGCAAACCTAACAGTTGGTAGCTTTTCATTCCATAATGTATGCTTGTTACCTACCATCGTTGCCAAGCGAGGTTTCAAATCGCTATTTTTCCTTTCGAGTGGATTTGCCTGTTGGTGATATACGAGAATGAGACTTTGATTGATATCCAAGACAAAACATAACTGTTGCAACACCGCACTCACGAATTGAGTCCCATTGTCACTTATTAGTCGACGGGGCACTCCGTATCTTAGGAAGCCTTCATTTAGAAGTGTCATGGCACATTCTTTAGCAGTAGCTTGCTTTAATGGGAATAACTCTTCCCATTTTGTTGTGTAATCCTCCACTATGAAAATCCACTTCATACCTTCGGTCGTTTCTGGTAAGGGACCAAAAAGATCAATAGCTATGCTCTCAAATCGTTGAGCTGGAACAGGGGTCTGCAGAAGACCTGCAGGTTTCTGATTTGTGGCTTTGTATCTGATGCATTCTGAACATCTCTACACATAATCAGCAATAAATTTCCTCATACCAAACCAGTAATATTTCGAGGAAATTCTGGAAAAGGTACCATCAGCACCGTAATGTGCAGCGGTGGGAGCATCATGGCGCAATTTTAATATCTGCTCTCTCTCATGAGTAGGGACAACTAGTTGAGCTTCTTCAACTTCAGCATGAGGTGAATACCGGTACAGTACTTCCTGATGCATCACGTACCCTCTCCCAGTCCAATTGACAAAGTCAACTCCCTTGTTGGGATTTTAAAAACAATCAATTATCTTTTTTAGCTCAAAGTCCTTCAATTGTTCTGTTCTTAGCTCATTAGCAGTTCTCGTCGGGAAATTAATAATTATAGTTTTTGATTCGCAAATTTCTTCATCCCTATACTCTGGCCTGGAAAGCATATCTACAATAAAATTGCATTTCCCTGGAAAATAGTCAATCTTCAGATTGTAAGACTGTATTTGAAGTGCCCATCGCGCGCGGGCTAATCTTCCGATTGGTGATGTTAAACTGATCAGCCACTTTAACGGTTGGTGGTCGGATGTCACTGTAATTTCTGCTCCTTCAATATATCCTCTAAATTTGTTTAAGGCCCAGACTACAGCCAAGGCTTCTCGCTCTGTTGTCGAATAATTTTTTTCAGCAGAACTCAAGAGTCTACTGGCATATTCTACTGGCTGTTCATCGGCGGGGCTTTCTCCTTGTAACAGAACTGCACCTAGGGCGTAACTGCTTGCATCCGTTTGGATGATAAAAGGCTTTTTAGGATCAACTTGTTTCAATATTGGTGGGGTTATTAAACATTGTTTGAGGGTTTGGAAAGCTTGTTGCTCAATTTCACTCCATTTCCAAGCAGTACTTCTCTTTTTCAAGTTGCTAAGGAGTCTAGCAATATCTGAAAAATTCGGGATGAATTTTCTATACCATGAGCAGGTCTGTAAAAATGACTGAAGTTACTTTAGGTTTCTCGGAGAAGGAATGTTTTATACCGCTGCAGTTTTATCCTGATCCACCTCTATTCCCTTAGGAGTTATCCAAAGTCCAAGGTATTTTACACTAGAGCAGACAAACTTGCATTTTTCTCTGTTAGCACATAATTTAATTTTTTTAAGTCTGTCAAAGACCATTCTGAAGTCATCAATGTGTTGTTCAAACGTTTCAGACAACACAAGGATATCGTCTAAATACACCAGAATGTTTACATTTGGCAATCCATTACGAAATTGGTCCATAAGACGCTGAAAGATTGCTGGGGCATTGCGAAGTCCAAATGGCATTCTTTTGTACCTAAATGTACCAAAACCCTGCCTTCCCTTGATGATTAACGACAGCCAGAGGGCACCACATGTTCTTTTGAGAAGCAGGAACTCCGGGGAAAGATGTGTACACGTGGAGTCAGGGAAAGCCTGTTTCCCTCCTTTTAGTCCTTAGGCTATTTTCTGCAACTATAATGGATGTCTGTTGTTTATTTAAGTGACCCCTTGTGTTGTGTAACGTAAGAACATTAAATAATATTTGTTCCAGTAATGAAAAGGCTTTTTATTTCAATACAACGAAGACAAGACATGGGGGATTGTCATAATAATTAATTTGACAATACAGGAAAAGTTAAGAACAGGTTTAATAATTAACAGTGACCCCATGGGCTTGTCATATCTAAAATTATATACAGAAATTAACCTTTTTCTTACGCGATTTGCTCCTCAATGCCACCGCTTAACACGTAGGCGAGCGTATGTGGTGCCTTGGGAGGGGCAGTAGAAAAGTAATAAATAAGAACAAACCCTCTGAAATAAGTAAATGCGTCGCGAACACTGTCAAGGTCCTATTATTGCGTTCCCAAGCCTTCGGAATAATTTTATGGGTAGCAGTGCATAGAAAAGCTTTAGAAATACATATATATGAGTCCCAGCCAGTTAACGTGCTGGATGAGAGAGACATTTATATACGCCGGTGGCACTTAAGAGGTTAAAGTAGTATTGTAAGATTAGCGTCAAAGTATATTATTATTGAATTCAATACATTGTTATTGTGTGGAGTAGGAGGATAAGGGGGGAGGGGGTGCGACGAAAATTATGATTGAATATTGGGTCACAAAAATTGAAAATTTGAGAAGCACTGATGTATATATAACAGATTTTGAGAAAAGGTACATTGAAAACAGCCAATTTAACATTGTCAGTATAGAGAAAGAGAGAGGTTTCCAACTCCATTTAATTGGGTAGGTCGCGTTGTCAGAATGAACAAAGACCACACCACTAAAAATGTCTTCAATGCTCAACCAATTGGCACGCGAAAAAAGGGCAGGTCAAATCTTAGATAGATTGATGGCCTAGAAAAAAATTCTCCTAGTTTTGAGAACTAAGAATTGGAGAACACTGGTAGAAAGAAGGCTGGCCTAGAAAAGGTTTCTTCAGAATGCTAAGGCCCACTCTGATCTGTCGAACCATTGAGGAAGGAAGGAACTGATGAATATTGAATTGCCGTAATAAATATTTGTTGTTCTTGCTAATGCACCTGTCTGACGGTGTCAGATCCAGGTCCACGAGATTCATCGTAATAATGGGATATTTGAAAGCAGTAGCTTTGAGCGTCATTTAGTGACGGTAAGATTTGGCTCGGTTCTATCCCAATTTTGAGGGAGGACGCCCTTGTGAAGGTCAGGTCTCACCAGGTGGATCATTCTGAGTATGCCATCAGAAAGTGGGGGGACTGGACACGTAATAGAACGTGTAACGGGTTTTATTCGAGCTTCTGCTAATCCTCTTGGGGGAAATGTTCTTTAACTGTTATATTAGTTTAAAAACCGCTTTCCGTGGTGATGACTTGGTTTTATGCAAATGCAACTTCTATTTGCCATTCGTTGAGTATGGAGGGGGATGGTTAAGAGTCGACCGGCAAGTGGCAAGTGGCATGTAATTTACGGAGTATCTGTCCCTAAATGAGGGACGTACCTCCTCATCAGAATTTTAAAATTAAGAGCCGAATTAATGGGGTTACGTAAGTTAATTTTTAATTAAAAGATTAAATTAAATGAGCAGAACAATTCTGCTGGAACGGCGACAGACGAAGGGACGGTGCTGAAATCTTAGTTTTATCGACTGGTAGTCGCGTATTGTAAAATTAATAAAAGAGGGACAGTTTGACCGAATGGTGTAAGTCATGAACAATGCAGTTGAATGAACTATGCAGCTTATTGCCATCTAAGTCTAGTTATTAAACTACATTTCGTAAAGTGTTAATTGAATACATTTAATTATTTCAAAATATGGCTGCTTCTTCCTCACACCCTCACACACCCACGCATGTCTTTTGTGATTACGTATTAACGTTGTATTATGAAACAACACAAGGGCTATTGGCAACAGATCCTGTATTGTTGAATCTCGGACAAGGGACGAGGACAATACCTACACTTTCCAAATTACATCACCATGTCAACTGGATGACTTTGAGCACCGACAGATCTAACGTGCATCAGCCCCTCTAAGAGGCGGGTCTTCATTTGCACCAAGAAGAACCCAAGACACGCAACATCGAGTTCGAGATCATAACCACAAGGCTACCGCGGCCCACCCACGTGCTACTTGTCACGTCAAGAGCTGCGACGATGCCTCGATGACCGAAGTACCGTGGCAATGAGCTCACGAAATCCACAATGACCCGTGTTTCTTTAAAAACAGCTGTGAGGGTTTCTTTCTTCTCCATGCACCATTTCAAAGACGCCTCGCAGAAGCGAAACTGCAAGCCTAGCGTGAGTGAATATTAACGTCGCGCTGTTCAGCTACACGAGGGCTTTAGACGACGGACCACGTAATTTTGAACCATGGTCAAGTGACGTGGACGACCCCTGAGCTGGCACCCCCTCTCCTAACTACCACACCACACCAACGGGAGGATGTTTAGCGTGCTACTCTTCCCAACACGGTGGGTCTTTAGTGGTACTGGGCACGAACTCACATGACATGCCTGTCACGATCCGATACCTTGACCACCGGGCTACCGCAGCCGTCTGAAAGCCTAGCAACTTTAACGTTTATTTCCTTTAATATCGGGACATAGGTGGCATCGTCCATAATGGTGGCAACACAGATTGATGTGGAAAGCCATAAATTAACGACTCGTGTGTTGTAATGAATGCCACTTTGTTTTAAGAACAAATGATCAACATATAAGGGCATGCAGACGTCATATTGAACGGAGCAGTGCCACCCTCACTATCTGGGAAGTCATAGACTGCAATAAATGTTCCACTTTGATGAAGATAAAAAGTAAAGGAATTATATTTAAGAAATTTAAGGTATTTATTATTGTATAAATGGATGCCAGAAATATATGGATTGGATTCGATGTTCTGATGTGCATTTATTCCTAACTGGTATATTCCAGATACAATTTACTGTAGAGTACTGCATACATACACATGTGACTCGGTTTGCTTTGGATTTTTTACGTTAAGTTTAGATTATTCAATGACCAACCAGGGCCCTTTAAAACATGTCTCCTTATTAAGCCTATTTTTAACTGCTGAAAAGCTCGATTCCACTTCTATGTATGACTTGAAAATATATGCTGAAGATAGGTGGGCCACAGAGTATTGGGTGGGCCCCATGACACCACCATATATTTACTCAATTCAATGTCGAACAGAGTATATATGGCTACAAGAGACGGTTGAACGCGATATTAATGATGTTTGCATATATAGATAGTCTGTAGATCTCTCTGTAGTCTGATTATCTTATTTTTGGAGGAAGTGTATTGTTTATATTTATCACTCCTATATCAACCGTTTTACAGCCGCCACCGTACATATACGCCTCACTCAGGAAGTGCGTTAACTGCCCCTAGCATAAATACACGTCTTTTCTTAGCAGAATCCCTTGCTATGGGTTTTATGGGTTGCTATAAATAAAACTATTTCCTAAACTTTGAAATGGAATAAAATGGCATTGACAGTGTTTACGATTGATTTATTTTATAATGCCTCTTCCCTTAATACCTCGATTGCAGAATTACACTTGCCTGGGAGACAAATTATGACACTGGGGAATGAATGAATCATTTAACTTTTCCTTAGAAGAGTTGAATTTTATTTTAATTGGATACTCCCTTCTTCATGAGCTAATTTCACTGCCCGTGATTAACAGTACTCCTTTCTTTGTTTTCATTGAAATAATTATAATGAGCTTGTTTAAATAAAGAGAAAATCCCTGTATCTAATATAGCCTTATATCTTATATTAAGCATTATATCTAAATTAATAAAAATAAACCATTCTTTTTAATGAAAATGATTTTCAAAGTAGTTCCTAAAAAACAAATTTAATTTGAAAGGTGTTTAAGTTTATAAAAAGAGATATCAAAAATTGAAGATATATATAGGAATATATGTAGGAAATTAAATCACTTTCTTTAGGCATTTGCAAATGTATATGAGAATCACAAACATCTAGATAAAGTTAAAATATAAAAAAAAAGTATTTTTTAAAAATTTTAAATTTTCCGGGTAAGAGATATTAAAGACAGGAACTTAAATTTTTCAGGAAAAAGTGAAATGTTATAATATCAAAAAGAATCGAAACATTCACGAAAAAATACTTCAGAATTCACTAAAGTATTTTCTAGAAAAAAATATTGTAAATCTCCATATCTAAACTGAAAGTTTTTGAGAGCATAAGAAAATATATCCAACCTTTCTACTTCGCACAGAGCGCAAGCAGCCTTAGTTTGTAAATTCCCTCAAAATCCAGTTCCATAAAATATTCAATCAATATTTATGATATAAATGGAAAGGAATGTCATAAAAATGTTTTTCGCAGAAAGGTTTGTACATCCCATGTTCAAATCATCATGACGAACAAACTGCAAAAAAAAAGAAGCTTTTAAAATTATTAACATATCGACAAGAATACCAGTTTTATCAAAGCGATAAAGACTACAACTATAATCATTCTTTATTGTTCAAACTAGCTGCTACTAAATAGGTTTATTAATTTTCTCATTTAATAGGTAGGTTGTTATTTGCTTAGGTTAGAGTTTATAAAATAAAATTAAATGACCAATTAATAAAGAAAGTAGAAGAAAAAGGGAACTAATTAGATATTGGTATACTAATGATTTTTCTAAAAAAATTATAATAAAAATTTGTTAATTTGGGACGATACATCACAAAGAGTCCAGTGTAACGCAAACCTAAGCTAACTCTCTGTGCTCCTTTTGTAACTCCTTTTTCAATTTCAATTACTATTAGTTTACTCTCTCTCCTTATACGCTGCTGGACAATTGCTAAGGACGGATAACACTATCATCCATAGAAACCACAAAATGAAAGGAAGCAAAATGTGGAAAATTAGAATAAGTGCGGGATATTAGTAAGAAGTATGAGTATGCAATTTTTTTTCCACGTCTGTTCATCACGTGGTAGCGTTCATAAGAGAATTTTAAAGGTTTTGACGCGTGTGGACAGTTGTTGTTTCAAGTCAAAGTTTTAGAGGAAAGATTTAATAGACGAACTTAAAATTTTTGGCATGTCTTCCCGACATCACATAGATGATTTTATGTGTGGCCGAATTATTGGAAAGATCGAAGAAAGGCGAAATAAAACAGATGTTGCCAGGGAGTTCGACATCACTCACAGCGTTGTTTCTCGGCTGTGGAAGTCATTTAAAAGTACTGGAATGTGTAGTAGACGGCACGGGGGAGGTCGTGTTAGAAGTACGACGCCTGCAGAAGACAGATATATCGTCCTATCAGCAAAAGGGAACAGGCGCACCACAGCTCAGCAGGTTTCAAATCAGTTTCTTGCTGCCTCAGGAAAGCAGATTCCCGAAAAACTGTTGCCAGACGTTTGAGGGGAGGAGGACTATACGCACGCAGACCTGTTGTGTGTGTCCCATTGACCAGACAGCACCGTACTGCCCGTTTGCAATGGTGTCGTGAGCATCACAATTGGACTGAACAGGACTGGGCATGCGTACTATTCTCAGATGAGAGTAGGTTCAGTCTGTCATCGGATTGTAGACGCCAACTGATCTGGCGCGAGAGTGGTACTGCTTATCGTCCAGAAAATATTCAGGAAAAGGACCGATATCTGACATGCAGTATCATGGTGTGGGCCGGCATCATGATCAATGGCCGCACGCGCCTACATGTGGTTGCGAATGGGACTATGACGGGCCAACGATACATTGATGAAGTTCTACTTCCTCATGTTCGTCTTTTCCGTGGTGCTGTCGGTAATAAATTTGTTTTTATGGACGACAACGCAACATGTCATCGCAACATGTCTAGACAGCGAGGGTATTCAACGTCTCGTATGGCCAGCGCGTTCTCCAGATCTAAACCCATTGAAAATGTGTGGGTTGCTTTGGGGAGGCAAGTTACTGGTCGAAACTATCCTCCGACAAACAAGAACACCCTCATCTGTGCACTCACAGAGGAATGGGATTAATTGCCTCAACAGCTGCTGGATAATGTTGTGCAAAGTATGGTTTGACGTGTGGAATGATGCATGACACTCCACGGTGGACATATTCCGTACTGATACCTTTCTTTAAGGTGCCTGCTGACTTTTAGATGCATTGTTCCATTTCTCCGTACGCAGATCAAATGAACATTTTTTTTTCCTTTCAGATGTTTCACAGCTTTTGTACTTTCCAGAACAATAAATATTCTTTATTCTAATGTCTGAACAGTGCGGCAACTATAGTTTATCCTACTAGGCCTCATGTCTCGCTTAATGTTATGCTACATAGCAATTTGTGATCCGTCCTTAGCAATTGTTCAGCAGTGTATATATATATATATATATATATATATATATATATATATATACATATGTATATATAGTGTATACACATGTATATATATATGTATATATATATGTATTTATGTATATATATGTACACACATATATAAATATATATATATATACACACATATAAATATATATATATATACACATATATAAATAAATATATATATATACACATATAAATATATATATATATATATAAATATAAATATATATATATTTATATTTATATATATATATACATATACACAAATATAAAAATAAACATATAGTTATAACTTAAGATAACTATAAATAGGAAAAAGGCACAGTAGTATAATGTCAAACTACTGGCCTTAGGAACCAGGATTGCAGGTTTAAACATGTTTTGGGGCCAACCAACCTTCACCTGAAATTTGTCATACTATGTACCAAGAGGAAAGGAAAGAATTATATATGAGGAATTTAAATATTAAAAAAAATCATTAAACTAAATAACATACGAACAAAAACATAACCTACTTTTATTCGCAGTGTAGACTAGGTCGGGAGTGCATAAACTAGTAATGTGTTCCCGCCAAATACAAGGGAGTGAAAGCAGATCCGCATAAAATTAATTGCGATAGAATATTAAATATATATACTTTTAAAATCATAAAATAATATTCATATAAAAATTAGTGTAAAATATAAATGAAACATAAAAAATATAATATTATTAAAATTTAATAAGCATGTGGCGCCATCTATTTAATAATTGTAGAATTAATTTGATATTGTAGAAATTTAAAAAATCATTACAAAACATAATGACAGTAAATAATTACAGTAATACAAATTGTAATATTAAAAACCATTACAAATATAATTACAACAAAAGTTAGCAGGATATCCATGTTCAATACAGTGATTAAAAAATTTATTAAGATTTAAAAAAAATATTAGCTTTATCGCTAACTAATACATTATTACGATAAATATAGTTAAAAATAATATTTCTATGTGTAGATATTGATAAATTTGAATTCCAGTAAGGCACTTTGATGATATTAAAATTAAAGTCATCTCTTTTATCATAAATATTACTATGTAATTTCAAATCCTTAATATACAGTGTTACATCTAGGTAATTAGATTTCATTGGATTATTATTAATTTTAACTAAGTTTAAGTAAGCCGGATAAAAATTAATAATGGGATTTAAATTATCATTTTTACCAAAAATAATTAAATCATCAACATATCTAAAAATATAGTAGTCATTATTAATAATATAATATAATGTACATATGTATGTATATATATATATGTATATATATGTATATATATATATATATATATATATATATATATATATATATATATATATATATATATATATATATATATATATATATATAATCTTATTTTCTACAAACAAGAGATAACATTCATCAATCACATTCGAAAAACACAAAGACAGTAGGAAAATTGCACAATGAAGGACACGTGAGCAACCGAGATTAAAAATTATAATATATATATATAAAGGGATGACCTAGTTTCGGAGAAAATGTGATTTCTTTTTCTTTTTTTTACTATACAATTTTATCAGAATAATTATATTTAATGAATGAATAAATAGTAACAAAAACAAAAATAATAGCCCAACACCCTATATAGAAAGGAAAATGGAAAATTGCAAGGAAAATTGCTTTCTATTTGTCAATTAATAGTGTGATTTTGTCATATGTATATACATAAGTATATTTATTGTAATTATTTAATAAAAAGTAACTAAAATAAAAAAAATTTTCTTTGTTGACCAAAGTAGGAATTGATTAAATTTTTTTTATATTACTTGTTAATAACTAAAACTTAAGCATAGCGTAGCTCATTGCGTTTACTTCTATTTTGGTTTAGTATGTTTCGTGAGATATTTTAAGTGTACAAGTGACGATTAAGATTGTTTTAATAATTCGATTCAGTTAAAGATTATTTTCCAGTACGCAAGTGAATTTATCTTCATGTGTTACATCGGCACTTTTTAGACGAACATAGCTCACTTTCAACAACTACGTAAAAAAGAAAATCCTCATTCAGAAAAAAAAAATCCATTTTAAACTTCAAAACATTATTTTTTCACGAATATTTGCCATATTTTTAAATTGCTAGGTCTCAAACTTTAAACTTTCAAAACTAAAGAACTTTTAAAACTTTTAAACTAAAAAAACTTTAAAAAATATGAAACTCTTCTGTTATCAACAATACAAAGCCATTTAATAATTGTGTATGTATGGTTAATTTATAGTTTATCGTTTACATTAACTAATATTTAATATTCTCATGAATATCTGCATTGTTTTTCGTGTACTCTATTGAAATAAAATAATACTAATAGTAAAATATTTACTGGATTTATGATAAAATAAATAACTGCCTTTATAATAAATAGCTACATCTCCGTAGCAACTACATTTAACGAAAATTAAATAACTATATAAGGTAATAAAATAAACAAATGCATTCGACTATGATGAAATGATGCTAAAACATACTTTATCAGTTTTTTTCGAAGGTTATTAAAATGAGCATAAAAAGATTAATTTCATTGTTCTTACGTCATATGATGCTTAATATGATTTTATTAATTACTAAATGAATCTAAAATATATAATAGTATTTGAAACAAGATAACAAATTAAAATCCGTAATGACGTTTCATCCAACTGAAAATGACAACCCTAATTTGATTAATTTTGAAAATACAAAATAGTAGCAAAATAAAAGAAATAATTGTTAAATGCAGATATTTATAATACATTTTATTACAATGTATATATTTCGCTAGATTAGTTAATAGAGGATACGGTAAACATCTGAATACATTAATGCTAAGATAAACATAGAAATAACCAATAACTCAGAATAACGCTGTAATCAAATAAAATCATTTTATCTCGCAGACTATTATAAATATATTAATCCTGTTTATAATAATTTTCTCGAAATACTTGCATTGAAATTTAATTATTTTGTTTCTTTTCCTTTTTATATTGTTCATTGACTAGACTAGCCACTCAAATAGCTATTAATGCATTAATTTATATTTCATTACGGAAATTTTCTAATTGGTCCTCTACACTGTAAGAAGAGTGTAGAGGACATATAAAGAGAGCATATTGTTCATAGTAAAGAATGGAAAGGACTTAGGCAACGAATTTGATCGCCAAGTTAGAATTTTTCACGCAAAAATAAACACTCTGAGTATCCACAAGAAATTAGGGTAGTTATTTGAATATATATATATATATATATATATATATATATATGTTCACAAGTGTCTATAATAGCTTAACTCTATTTAAAGACAATGCGGTGGAGATCAGTTTAGTGTTAGAGTGTGGCAACAATTGTAGATCTTATTCGTCTTCTGCAATATCGGGATTTCTGATTTAGTTGCCGTACCCCAGCGTTTCTGAAACTGTGGGTGTGCCTCCCTAGAGGGGGCGTGTTAATCCTAGGTGGGGTGGGGGTGCGAGCTTATTAAGTTGTCAAAAACAAACGATTATTTAAAAAAAATATTTAATTTACTGAAATGAAGCAAAATAATACACTACACATTTACACTGGTGTAATACTGTGTATCAGTACTGAGCAATGTATTCCATAATTACTTTAACGAAACTATTTTAAGAACAAGTTTAATAATTACCTGTGACTCCACGGGAATATATCCAGTGTGATGTCATATATAATATTATTAAAAAAATTGTAATGCATATGTATATATTGTTACTTCGAACGGCTTATAATTAAAGTCGTATAGTAGCTTTACGTCAAAGTATAGTATCGAATTAAATACATTGCTATTGTATGCAGGGAAGGGAGCTCGATGAAAATTATGATTGAAAATTGGGTTAAAAATATTGAAAGTTTAAGTAGCATTGCTGTATACAATATGTGGCTGAATTGGGTTCGGGAATTAATGCGTGCATTTTTAATTTTTCTCGTTAAAAAGAAATCTATTGTATTTTTAAAAGAATGCCATCATAAAAAAATTCATGTACCCGGAATGAGTGTTTATTAATGTAGCACTATAAAAGAACACGAGGATTATTGGCAACAAACCTTGCAATTCTGAAGCATGTTCAAGTGACGAGGTCTGCACCTGAACTGGCGCCTCCCTTACCCAATTTTGAGCCCCGCTACAAGGCGGATCTTCAGTGGCGCGAGTGAGTGAATGTTAACGTCGCATTTTTCAGCTACACGAGGGCTTTTGGTGACGGACCACGTAATTTTGAATCATGGGCAAGTGTCGTGGACGACACCTGAGCTATCCCCCCTTTCCTAACTACCACACCACACCAACAGAAGGACATTTCGGCACTCGACAGATTTAACGTGCATCGCTGCTCTACATGGCGGGTCTTTAGTGGTACTGGGCTCGCACTCATGACATGCCTGCTATGAACGGATACCTTGATCACTGGGCTACCATAGCTCTGGATCTTCAGTTTCACTAGGACTAGAACTCAGTACATACAGAGCATGAGTTCCGTAACCTTAGGCTTGTAGCGGTATCATCTATATAAGCCAGTAACAGCCACCGGGCAGAGGGGATCACTTTTGTTCAGTGGTCATGATACTTGGCTACGAATCTATAGGTCAAGAGTTCTGTTCTCCGGATAAGCGTTATTCTATTGGTGACCCTAGCTGAACTAAAAGAAAACGGCAACCTTCTGATCTATCGTGGTGTCATCTACCTGCAAAATAAAAGCAACCAAAAGTTGTTAGACCCTTTTGACGCAGCAAACAAAGTCATCAGATTCACTTGGTGCAACACCACCAATTAATAGCATCAACACGCAGACACTCGCCATATCAAAAAAAAATTCCGTTCGTTTGCCGCTATACCCTCCCCCACCGACTCACTGGTAAGAGAATGTGCAGCGGTATCATCTACCTAAGCCAGTAACAGGCTCTGAACAGAAGTAATCACTTTTGTCTAGTGGTATATTACGTATACTTACAGATACATCCGTTTCGGGTTTTATATATACAGCACAGGCAACTGGAGTCACTCTATTTTTTCTTAAAAATCATGATTCCTATATTTAAAAGCCTTTTTACCGCCCAACAATATTTTAAAGAAATTATCAATACATTCCTTTAAATATAGATCGCGTACTATTACTGTATAATTGTTTCTGTATCTAATTTGTTTAAAATAATTTATGAAAAGTAATAATTCCACAGATCGAGTTTTGCTTAGGAATTTGTAGCTATGTCTCTCTTATCTGCATTTTTTGTTGTAGTAGTACTTGTAAATTAAAAAAAATGTACTGAATGAAATAAATGTTGTGACTTTCCTTTGTCAAGACGTCCATAGAATATTAAAGAAGAGTAGTAAATATATAAAGTATATTTAAAAATTATTCCCGATAATCCTTACTCTTTTGATAGGATTGCTGTGTGGTCTTCGTCATTTATTTTTATTATTATTGTGCACGTTGTTATTATTTATTTGAAAATGCTCTAAAATGCCTGAAACACAATGCATAAAACAATTTCTTTTTTTTTGTTTCTTTATCTTATGACAAAAAAATGTAGATTTTGATCAAATTCAAATTCCCTGTAACTCTGAGAAATTGTGAAGTTAGCTCCGAATTTTCCCTCAAGAATAATTTGCGATACAATTCGAGAAATCTAAATGTCAAAGAGAAGGAATCCAAAGTAATGTCCTTTATTAAAATAAATATATTCACCTTTCTTGCGCGTCATACACCATGCATTTTTAAATTAAAAAAAGATAAAATATTTCCTTTTCTTTTTAAGGTAAAGAACACTTAGATAAAAGTGTCGAATGCTACTTTTTTTTAAATCCTTTCTGGATGAAAGGATTTACAGTAATACGTTTTTTGAAATGTTCGTTAATGTCAAGGTCCAACTCATTTTTATTCATTTCTTCATCGTTTCTAATTATTCTTGAATTTTCTTATGAAAGTTATTTTGCATAAAAATATAGATAATAAAGAAATTAATGGAATGTCCTCATATGCTTATTTAATTAATATTAGAAACAATTATCTATTGATAGTAATAAAAACTTGTAATGATATTCTTATATATTTTAACCTGTAACGGAAAACATAAAATGCAAAAAAAAAAGGTTTTAATAAAAACTAAGAGGTAATCCCTGTCTATGAATTAACCCTCGCTGTACCAATACCCATACTCCAGTGGCGTAACGTGCACCCCCCGCATCGCTCTAAACCGTTCTAAAGGGGCCCAAAGCCTGACTGATGCAAGTGCCTACCCTTTGTAAAATTCAACATGGGGGCCCCAAACCTGACTTTGCAGGGGGGCCCAAAAGTTCTCCTTTACGCCACTGCCATACTCATTGCTCAAATTGTAAAACTGTAGTTTACATGTGTTATGTTGTATTATTTATTTTTTCAATATATTGTAGGCAAGAAAAAAATAAATTTCATGTCTTCATCTCTACATTTTGATTTCTACGTCAATTCTCCTCCACAAAAACTTTTCCTCTGCAAGAAGATGTATGTAAAAATAAATGTATTACAGCAACACGAAAAACATTTACCATATATAGAGCATACTTTACGTATAATTAATATTTTATCTTCTGGTGTAATTGTTGCTTCATCTAAAAACAGTGTAAATAATTTATATCTGCTTATAACATTAATATTACATCTTGTATTTATTTTATAATAAAAATTGTAATATTTGCAAGCAACGCCATCCATTGCATTATAATGGCGTTTCAACAGAAACTTGGCGAAGTATTGATAATTGTTGTCAACCATTTTTGGCAACTTGTGAACCCTATGAGATTACTGGGGAAATGTATTAACATCATGATCTGTGACGTAACCGAATTTTTCGAGCAAGTGCTTGAAGATAGTAGTGCAGGTAGCATTCATTTGCTGAAGTTGAGTCACCATTATTTCAGCTGTTGAAGACTGTAGTTGCTTCAACCGAGCGAATGCTCGCGAATAATCTTTATCATAACGTATTTGTATTTTTAGACACTCTGTGCGCTACAGAAGAAGATTTTCAGGGATTTATTTTGAGAATTTTGCTACTGTATCCTGAACTTGACGGATTTGTTTATCTACAAAAAATTTCCTCTCTCATAAGGAACTATTTTGCTCTTTGAGACTGATAGCCTAAAATCGACGAGCCCCGATCTACGAAACAATACATTGTTAAACGTTGTTCATTTCGAACGTTACGTTTATAGTGAAGCATATGAGAAATCCACAACTACACTCTATAACAAAAAAGGCACATATCAAGAAAGAGTTGCCCGATTGTAATGAGATTTCGTATACAAAGACATTTGTACCGAACATGCAAATGATTAAAATTTGGTGTCCAATCAATGAACAGTGGGATCTACAGCGCATCGGAACTGCACACTCAGCAGGTGTTTATAAGAAGCGATTCTCAGTCTGATTATCAAAATTTATTTTGATTTGTAATTTAGGATACCTTTCAATGACTGAATAAGTGCCTCACCTAAGGATTCGAGCTCATTACGAGAAACTGTTAGAGTTTGAAAGCGGTCGTATCATTGGACTGAAAGAGGCAGGTGGGACAAATCGGAGAATCGCTCGCGATGCGCTTACCGATGCGGTCATTAGAAGATGCTGCCAGAATGGGTGAACAATTATAGATTTCAGCGTCATGATGGTAGCGGTCGACCTAGGGCCAAAGCAGATCGGGAGGACTGATTGATTGTCAGATCAGCTGTCACAGTGTCTGATTTGTTGTTATCAACCATCAGACGTGCGGCCCGCTCACAAGTGACCACCATGACCATTTACAGATGTCTGATAGAGTGAAATTTACTCGCGTACCGACCGCTACGTTGACTACCATTTACGCCTGTACACTATCGAACCCGATTA
This sequence comes from Trichonephila clavipes, assembly GCA_019973935.1. NCBI lineage: Eukaryota > Metazoa > Arthropoda > Arachnida > Araneae > Nephilidae > Trichonephila > Trichonephila clavipes. The sequence continues at coordinate 1,085,532 of BMAU01016142.1, forward strand.
CAGTGGTGCTTGGATCGACCAGGTTGGAATCATGCTGACTGGGGACATATAGTGTTTAGCGACAATTTCGCTTCTAACTGTGTCTGGGCGATCATCAAAGACGTGTCTGGAGACGTCCAGGACAGCATACCTATCCTGCTTTCACTATTGCACGCCAAACAGGATCTCAATCAGAAGTTATGGTCTGGAGGGTCATTTCTTTTGACAGCCGGACCCATTTGGTCGTTATTAGAAGCAACTTGAATCATAGCGATACGACGATGACATTCTGAGAACTGTTTTGTTGCCGTTCCTTTAGCAACACCCTGACCTTGTTTTTCAGCAAGATATCTCCAGACCACATATGACACGTTTTGCTATGAACTGCCTTACTGCATGTCAAACACTTTCTTAGTCAGCCAGATCACCAGATCTCTCTCAAATCGAGCATGTCTGGAATATGATGGGAAGGTGACTACATCTACCAGAGAAGATTGATGACCTAGCCCGTTAATTGTAGTAAATTTGTCAAGAAATACCGCAGGAGACCATCAGGATGCTTTTTTACTCTATGTCACGTCATGTGTCAGCTTTCATCTAGGCTAGAGGTGAGTCAACAACTTATTGAGCTCGTTACTTTGTAACTATGTTCCTCTAAAATAAACCATTCAATTTTTCTGAAATTTTAGTTATTTTCTATTCTGTGCGTAATCTTTCTACCCACTATTTTTGTCTCTATCGGACAACTCGTTCTTGTTGCGTCATTTTTTTTTGTTATAGAGTGTATTTTCTAAATTTAAAAATCTTAGAAAATAATATTTTAAAAATGCATGTCTATTTACATAATTGTTACCGAGTAAAATTGTAAATCAATTTTAATAAGCATGCTTTTAGATAAAAATAATGTATAAGCATTTGAAATAAAATAAAGATAGTATTTCATGAATAAATTCATATCTAAGGACCCAAAAGAGATGCGAAAAATCTCGCATCTGGTATGTCGAACTAGAAAGTTACACAATCGTTGTATTTTGATTTAAAATATAAAAGAATGAAACAGTCACCCACAATCTTTTTAGAAATAGTTCCAGATAAATCATTAAAATAAGGTATCATGCAATCAGAAAATCTTGAATCTAATTATTTCCTGAGACCCGATAGTTTTCTAACATAATTATTTCTAAGCCCTAAAGTGTTATGGAAATTAGCAGTTCACATCTGTACTGCTTGCAAATGATGTCTTATTTTTTTTTAGTTTTAAAAATGAATTTAAAAATTCTCTTTTGGAAAAGGTGTTGTAAAAAGGGAAAATAATGCTATTTGAATTTAGCTAATTAAAGCAACCTTACTGTTCATTAAAGTGTAAATTTTTAATATTAGCCAGTTGTGTGTTATATAAATCAGAAAAATTTCGGTTTTGATTTTTCTAGGTTTAAATTTAATTGCCGGGATAACATGATCCATTTTTTCACTTTTTTAAAAATTAATCAGATTTTTCTTATAGTATAGTTTTCAATAGTATAGATATGGCATTATCATTACCAGAGATTTAAATTTTAAAATGGAAATTTAATTAGATTCAGAGATTTCTAGAATGGATTTTTATAGAACAATTTCAATAAACCTTATCTATGTCTGTTGCATTGAAGAAATTCACGTAAAGAAAACTTCTATTTACTACAATCGTGTTATTACTGCATTTTTCAGTTTAAATGCGAATTGTATACACCATTATTTAATTATACTTTTGATCAGTTAAAATACCAGAAATTTAATTCTTAATAAAGAAATATTTATTCTAAGACATGATACAGAGAGTTTCACACTTTTTTAAATTGTTAAAAGCTCGTCTAAGCATAATGATGATACTGAACCCCGATTCATATGTACGCTACTGGTCAACGTAAATGCAACACCTTGAAGGAAGCATGCAAATAACATAAAATTTACAACATGCATTGGTGGAGGTGAGATATGCAAATGATTAGAATTCCAGCGCAAACACACATCACGCGCGCCTGTAGTGCCACCTCAAAACCCTATTTAAGGCTTGGAGATTTCGACGATTTCAAGTTTGGCAATTGTGTTTTTCTTGTGGTTTTTTGAAAAAAAACGCTCAGTTATGACTCGTAGAAAACTGCGATCAGCTGTTGATCAAGTATCCGAGTTCGACAGAGGAAGAATAGTGGCCCTGCCGAGATTGTGGATTATCTTTCAGGGAAATCGGTAGTCGTGTTGGACGAAATGTAATGTGGATATGTGACCGTTGGATGCAGGAGGGTACGACAGACCGACGTGGTCGATCGCATCCACCTCAGTGCTCCACTTCACGTGAGGACAGGCAAATTGTGCACATGGCAGTGACGGATCGCTCAGTCAAATCACAGCACATTGAGTCTGTAATGCATCATTCAGTGTCTGCGTGTACCATTCAAAGCCGTTTACAGCAGAGTGGTCTATCCGCAAGACGTCAATTGCTTGGTTTACCCTTGACGCAGAACCACAGATGTCACTGCCGCCAATGGTGCGATGAAAGGATGTGGGCGTCAGAATGGAATGAAGTTGTCTTTAATAACGAGTCACGCATCTGTCTGCAACATTACGATGGTCGGATTCATGTCTGGAGACACCGTGGTGAGAGGATGCTGAATAGCTGCGTTATGCACCGCCACACTGGTCCTGCACTGGGTATTATTGTATAGGGCGGTATAGGATATCACTCTCGCACTAATCTAGTATGCATTGCTAGTACTTTAAACAGCCAGCGCTACATCACGGAGGTGTTGGAGCCAGTTGTTCATCGCCTCAAACATCGGCAACATCGCCAATTCAAAATATGTTGAAAAACTCTATTATATTTATTATTACTGGGTTCGATCAAGCGTGATAACGTTTTTCACTATTGTCTGCATATCGAAGAATTTGGCGGCATCTTTTGAATGACAGAATGAGTTGATGGTATAATTAGTAAGTACCAGAAGTTCACACTATTTTTAAGAGTAATATGTGTCCAAAAAAGGGTTTTTTTATTGCTTTATATAAAACATGCTTAACCTTTCTGATTAATCGTAAGCATGAACAGGTTGAATGGACTGAATCATGTGACGTCGTAGTCATATGGGGGATACAAACACGTCTTTCCAGTCAACCAGCTCATAAATTTTTGTGACGTCATAGGAACTTGATAAATGCAATTATATGCTTCGCTGTTGTGAAATTTTGCATTTTTGCGGAATTTTTTTTAAGTACATACTTAACAATAATACTGTGGATAAAAAAAATACATTTGATCTTTGATTTAAAAATAGATCAGTAATGTAAGAATTTTTATTTGATTATGAAAAATTTGAGGAATTTTTTTTTTCTGAAAATCAGCATTTTTTAAACACGCGTCCCCTCTTAGGAGGGTGTGATAACCTACAAGAGGGGTGTAAAAATAAAAGATTATTATAAAATATTATTAATTTACTTAGAGAAAGAGCAAAACAAAATACATTCTAACAATAATGAAAAAATAAAAATACATTTACTTGATATAATGCACATATAATTGTGTCAGTACTAAACAATGTATTTGGTAATTAACAATACTATGTTAGGAACAAGTTTAATAATTACCAGTGACCCCATGGGCTTGTTATAAATAAAATTATATACAAAATTGAATACTTATCTTGATAATTTGTACAGTATAATTAAAATCTTGTTGCAGACTTATCTCGTCCAAGTACATTATTATTGAACTTAATACACAAGTATTATATGGATAGTGGAGGGGGGAGGGCGAGATGAAAATTATGATTAAAATTTGGGTCCCAAATGTTGAAAGCTTGAGAAGCACTGCTGTAAATACTTTAAATTTTTTTTTACCCAATAAAAAATTTGAAATTTTATCTAAATGTTGTAAGTAGAACAATGAATATAATGTCTGTTTTGAATTCAATGGAGAACACGTGATTGTCTTTATCATGTGAACATCGTAAATTGAGCCCTTTACATGCTAATGCACATGTATATAAAAATGCATCGTTTTCAAAGAATATGATTTTCAACCTTTTTGTTGTGTTATTATAATCTAACTTTCATCTAGTATTACACTGCTGGATTATTGCTAAGGACGGATCACAAATTGCTATGTAGCATAACATTAAGCGAGACATGAGGCCTAGTAGGACAAAATATAGTTGCCACACTCTTCAGACATTAGAATAAAGAATATTTATTGTTCTGGAAAGTACAAAAGCTGTGAAACATCTGAAAGAAAAAAAAAATGTTCATTTGATCTGCGTACGGAGAAATGGAACAATGCATCTAAAAACCAGCAGGCACCTTAAAGAAAGGTATCAGTATGCGATATGTCCACCGTGGAGTGTGATGCAACATTCCACACGCCGTACCATACTTTGCACAACATTATCCATCAGCTGTTGAGGCAATTTATCCCATTCCTCTGTGAGTGCACGGATGAGGGTGTTCTTGCTTGTCAGAGGATAGTTTCGACCAGCAACTTGCCTCCCCAAAGCATCCCATACATTTTCAATGGGGTTTAGATCTGGAGAACGCGTTGGCCATACGAGACGTTGAATACCCTCGCTCTGTCTAGACAATCCTGAACAGCGAGTGTTCGATGACATGTTGCGTTGTCGTCCATAAAAACAAATTTATCACCGACAACACCACTGAAAAGACGAACATGAGGAAGTAGAATTTCATCAATGTATCGTTGGCCCGTCATAGTCCGATTCGCAACCACATGTAGGCGCGTGCGGGCAGTGATCATAATGCCGGCCCACACCATGATACTGCATGTCGGATATCGGTCCTTTTCCTGGATATTTTCTGGACGATAAGCAGTACCACTCTCGCGCCAGATCAGTTGGCGTCTACAATCCGATGACAGACTGAACCTGCTCTCTTCTGAGAATAGTACGCATGCCCAGTCCTGTTCAGTCCAATTGTGATGCTCACGACACCATTGCAAACGGGCAGTACGGTGCTGTCTGGTCAATGGGACACACACAACAGGTCTGCGTGCGTATAGTCTTCCTCCCCTCAAACGTCTGGCAACAGTTTTTCGGGAGATCTGCTTTCCTGAGGCAGCAAGAAACTGATTTACCACCTGCTGAGCTGTGGTGCGTCTGTTCCTTTTTGCTGATAGGACGATATATCTGTCTTCTGCAGGCATCGTACTTCTAACACGACCTCCCCCGTGCCGTCTACTACACATTCCAGTAGTTTTAAATGACTTCCACAGCCGTCAAACAACGCTGTGAGCGATGTCGAACTCCCTGGCAACATCTGTTATTTTTCGCCCTTCTTCGATCTTTCCAATAATTCGGCCACGCATAAAATCATCTATGTGATGTCGGGAAGACATGCCAAAAATTTTAAGTTCGTCTATTAAATCTTTTCTGTAAAACTTTGACTTGAAACAACAACTGTCCACACGCGTCAAAACCATTAAAGCTCTTATGAACGCTATCACGTGATGAACAGACGTGGAAAAAAAATTTGCATACTCATACTTCTTCTTACTAATATCCGCACTTATTCTAATTTTCCACATTTTGCTTCCTTTCATTTTGTGGTTGCTATGAATGATAGTGTTATCCGTCCTTAGCAATTGTCCAGCAGTGTATATACAAGTTTATTGGAGGACATAATTGTTTGTAGTATAATTTGGATTATTTGAAAAGTAAAACCGATACTTAACGTTTCGCCGGCGAATGTGATAAAATCGCCCAAAATGATACAAACGACACAATGCGGAATATTCCTACTGCCTGCTAACCTTTTACCACCACATTTTTAAGACCAGTCAGTAGGGTAATAACCTTTTAAAAATTGATTTTGAGTTTTTGATATTTCTAAATCCTCCAAATCAAAACATTTCCAATGATATAACATACAAGCCATTATATGAATTAGAAGTATTTTAAAAATATTTTTAAAGAATAATCATCAGATTTATCACGCCCATTTTGACAGATATAAATGTAAACATTGCCTTTTTAAAACTGGGGAAAAGTTGCAAAGCCTCGATTAATTTTTATTTTTTAAAACCCAAATTAACTTTAGATAATTATATAACTGTAACTGTTAGATTTGCTAAAAACCTTTAGAGGCAATTTCAGATTTTCATGTGGGTTTTAGTAAATGTTATACTTAAAATGTAGTCATTTTTTACTGAAATTTAGGTCTTTTCTTTAGTTTAAATTCATTTTTAATTAGTTATTTTTATGATTACTAAATCTTCGCGTGTTTAAGTAAAGAGTTAAAAGAAAGAAATTAGGATATATAATTGTGGCAAGGTGAGAAATATTTACGTAATAAATCTTAATTTTATATTTGCATAATGCATAACGAAGATAATATGTGATGAAAAATAAATAGGATAATACTTTTACAAGGTAAGATTTTTTATAAAAATTGTTTTCTAAATGTTTTTTTTTAAATTGTGTAAATGTACTCTGTTTCTTAAATGCAATTGTGTATACTGAATTGACATTTTTGAAATATTCTTAAGCATGTATCATAGCAAAAAATGACAATTTTCAATAAATTCATAAAAATAATATTTGCTCGCTCAACTAAAAGTTTGCTTTTGAAAAAACTAATTAATATACTTAAAAAATTTCACTTCAGTATAACTATAAATGTCTAATTGATATACAATAAAAATTTGAGTTTATATGCTTAATAGTTTCTGAGAAAAAGGTATGAGATGGCGCATCAAATGTGATGTTTGTTGTCTTTGCGAGAAGCTTGTTACATACATAAAAATACATAAATTTCATGTTTAAAAACATAAAAATAGTTTTATTTTGCTGTTTTAGAAATCATTTGTCCAGTTTAGAGTAATTTTTGAAGTTTAAAACTTAGAAACTGACTGCAACAGCAAAACATAATGATAACTTTACAAAATCAAAGCGAAAACTTTCAAAATGTCGTATATATATATATATATAATCAGGTATTTTTAAATACCATCTCAAATTCATATACAAACCATATTGATACATTTTCACATTATATTTATGTTGCTTTATGTTCAAATTTGATATCTGTAAAGCATGAGAGCTACTAATTCTTCAAAAATTGATACAGAATTGAGAAAATTTATGTAATACTAGAAATTATCTCGTTAAAAAAATGAAAAATGTTATTTTGGGCAATTTAAGACATTTTTTGCTTAATATTTTATGCAAAATAAATTGCAAAGATGCTAATGTTCAATAAAATGGGACAAATACATGTTGTAATTCATTATTTTTGTGATTAAGTGGCACTTTTTAGTGAAAATTAATTTTCTCAAAAATGATGTTTTTAAAATTGTATTCATGTTTATCTTAGAATATAATGTATGAATGTAATGAATTTTTTCCCCTCTGGTTACTAATATGTAACTATATTTATTCATGTGAGTTTTTTGGTGATTTTCCCAAAACATTTGACTGGAGTCCATATACCGTGACAAAAAATGTCAATATTTTTTTAAAAATTCATAGTGATATTTTTATGTTACATGTTTTTGAGAAAACTAAACAATATATTTTAAATATTTCACTTAATTGCAAATATTAATGTTTATTTATTATTCATACAAGTTTTTAAGCTTTAATGTTCAAAAGTTTTTCAATAATAGGTAACTAACAACAACTCAGATGTGTAATGCTTTTTGTCGTTGCGAGAAGCTTGTTAAATGCATAAAAATACACCAATTTCATACTTAAAAACATAAAAACAGTTTTATTTTTGACTTTTTTAGAAATCTTTTGTACAGTTTAGAGAAAAGTTTGAATTTTGAAACTCTTGGAAATTGTGTTTGCATGGGAACATACAAATCCATAATTAAATTTTTCTAACGTCGTAAAATCACATATTCCCAAATCAGGATTTTTATATATTGATACATGTTTACATTATATTTATGATGTTATAAGGTCAAATTTGATATTTATAATGCATCGAAGTTTAAAATTCTTCACAGATTGCTACATAATTTGTGAAAATTGATGTAAAATGCTAAAAAAATCTCGTAGAACAAAAACTGAAAATTATTTTATATGTATTTTCTGAACATTGTAAGGCTTTTTTGTTTCCTATTTTATGCTTAAAAAATTAAGAAGATACTAATATTTAATAAAATAGGGCAAATACATGTTGCAATTCATTATTTTTGTGATTGCCTTTTTACACTTAAAATGCAACTATCTCACAATTATTGTTTTCAAACTGCGTGTACTTTTTTCAAAGAATCTAAAAAATGAATATACTTTCAATTTTTACTGCATATAAATAATATGTAACTATATGCAATAGAGCTACTTTCTTGAAGATTTTCCCAAAACATTATGCTCAGAAGCAGTTATCGAAAAAAAATGACAATTTTCACAAATTTCAAAGCGATAATTTTACGATGAATTTTTTTGAAAAAAGTAATTAATATATTTGAAACATTTTACTGTTATTTAAATAAAAAAGCCTAATTATTATACAGCCAAAATTTGAAGATTTTATGTTTAACAATTTCTGAGAAACAGGTTCCTAAAATGGCTCAATTTAACATTGTCGGTATAGGGGGTACCGACTAAACAAGTAATGATATTTTCCTATCAGTAACGTCTTTTTTCATAATACATCACACATCTACAAAAACCCCAATGTGAACTAACATTTATTAACATTTTTTATGTGCATATTGTGTGTTGTCACCAATATACCCTACTTGGTGAGATTAGCGTCAGTAAAACGGAAAAGTACCGAACACATTTCTGACATGTAATATTTAAACTCTTTAAATGTAAAGGGTGTTTTTTTAGAGGTATAGAACTTTAAATTGCAATAAAACAACGATGTATTATTCGATTGACATGATTTTTTTTTATTCGAAAGATAATCTTGTGGCATTACATTTTAAATATGATTTCTGGCATAGGACTGCCACAGCTGGCTCGGATGTAGTCCAATCTGGACGTCCAATTTTCGATGACTATTTCTAACATTTGTGGCCGTATATCGGCAATAACACGGCGAATGTTGTCTTCCAAATGGTCAAGCGTTTGTGGCTTATCCGCATAGACCAATGACTTTACATAGCCTCACAGAAAATAGTCTAGCGGTGTTAAATCACAAGATCTTGGAGGCCAATTCACAGGTCCAAAACGTGAAATTAGGCGGTCACCAAACGTGTATTTCATTAAATCGATTGTGGCACGAGCTGTGTGACATGTTGCGCCGTCTTGTTGGAACCACAGCTCCTGGACATCATGATTGTTCAATTCAGGAATGAAACAGATAGTAATCATGGCTCTATACCGATCACCATTGACTGTAACGTTGTGGCCTACATCGTTGTTGAAGAAGGATTGCACCAGCCCATAAAGCGCACCAAACAGTCAATTTTTCTGGATGTAACGGTGTTTCGACATACACTTGTGGATTAGCTTCACTCCAAATGCGACAGTTTTGTTTGTTGACGTAGCCATTCAACCAGAAGTGCGCTTCATCGCTAAACAAAATTCGCTTATGAAAATCGGGAACAACGGCAATCTCGTTTTGGGCCCATTCGACGAATCTACGCCTTGCTTGATGATCGTTTTGATGAATTGCCAAACCAAACTGAGAATAAATCACTTGACAGCTGTTTAATCGGTCACCATCTTGGAAAGTAATGCCAACTTAAACTTCTGTACCTGGAAAAAAACACTCTTTATTATATTGTTGAAAAACTTATATTGTTCCAAAAATATTTTTAGCCTTAAAATTTTTCAAAATATGTTTATCTTCTAAGGCTTAAGGAACTCTATGTTTTTAAAACATTATCGAAAGTCTTGAGATTAAATTAATTCAATTTAAATCAGTGTTTCTCAAACTGTTGCGCGCCTCCCCTGGGGGGGCATGACAACTGTACAAGGGGGCGCGAGCATATTAAAAAATTGAAGACAGAAGACTAAAAAATTATTAATTAACTGAAAGTAAACAAACAAAATATATTCTGACGTAATAAAAAATAAAATACACATTTAAACTTATAAATGTATCAGTGCTACACAATTTATTTTACAATTAATTTAACAATACTAAGTTAAGAACAAGTTTAATAATAACCAGTGACCCCTCCCCCCCCGTTTGATTGTTATATATAAAATCATTTACAAAAATTAACACTTATCTTGAGCCTTTGTACGGTTAATAGTTGATACATTAACTGTCGATTGAAAGTTACGCAATCCGCTTCACAATGCCAACCGTTTTCCTTGTAGGCGAGCGTATGGGACTCATTGAGGGGTTGGGGAAGGAATAAAGAAACAAAAATAATCTGAAATAATTAAATCCTTCTCAAACATTGTCAAGATCCTTTTATTGCATTCCAAAGCCTTCGGAAAATTTTATTGTTAGTAGTGTGCAGAAAAGATCGTTCTTCGGAAAGACGTATAGATACGTTCGGAAAAATAAACATGTTTTCTTAGCGAGACGTTTATACACGTGATGGCACTTAAGAGAAAAAAGTCGTATCGTAGCTTTAGCGTGAAAGTATGTTATTATTGAATCCAATACGTTGTGAGGGCGCGATGAAAATTATGATGGAATATTGGGTCGCGAATATGGGAACTTTGAGATGCATTGATTTAAATACAAAAGATCATTTCACTTTTTATGTTAAGTCACATTATTTAAAGTATAATTTAAGAAGTGTTTAATAAGCTTATTAAGCAATTTAAAAATGGGATGGAAATAAAAACAACATGCATATTCAGTCCTATTAATTTTAATATTTAGTTTGCTTTTTAAAATCTATCAAATCATAAATACCTCTGCTTCTAAATAATTTTTTTTTAATTATTGCATAAAAAATTCAATAATTTGTAGAAGTTTATTTATTTATTTGTGAGCAAAAAGGTAACATATTTTTCCGAAATGATTTTAATAATTTGCTGTAACCTTTTAAACTTAATTTACTTTAATAAAAGAATTTAGACATAACACACTTCCACATCATTAAATGTGGTTTTAGCGTTTAAATTAATTCAGATATTTTTTAAAGGATTTAAGGCATTCGATGAACTATTCTGCTTTGAATCAAAAGTAAATATTTTCTCAGTGATGTGTTCGGCAATGAAACATTCCTTTAATAGCGAGCAATGCGATATTTATAAATATTTACCATTAAAATGATTTTTTTGGAAAAAGCTTCATTTTAATCTGAGAATTCTTTTTACAATCCGTCATTCCTTCAAATTAAACTTAAACATTGTTTACTTTTGACAACTTAGATATAAGTAAAGCAAAATAGGGATGATTTTATTAAGAACTCAATTCTTCGGATTATAGATAAAAATAAACAAACACATAAAATAAACAGAACTGTTACGTGAAAGAAATATAACAGACAACCCAATTAATCTAGTTTAATTTGTTGAACAGTATTGAATCATTTAAAATTAAATTACCATGTTTAGCGCACTGAGATTAAATGAAGATTACTTTTCAATTATAAATGTGTATATTTCACATATAAGAGCAGTGCTCTTGAAATAATTGGGGATTCCTAATGAAAATTATCAATGTTTTCTTTTCTTTTGCTTTTCTGATGCTCTGTTACAACATCCTCATTTGAGATCTATAGTCTTCTATTAATTCGTTTTATTTTCTAATTATCTATTTGTATTATATATATTTTGACAACTTAAGTAATTAAAAAACGTTTATACCTTATTTCCACATGGTGACAGTATCAAATATCTCACGATTCATATGCATTTCGTGTTTTTTTTTATTTTATTATTAGTCTCCTTTTCAACGATCTTGAATATTTTATCTATAAATGAATATGCTCAGCTAAAGAACCAATAAGAAATATTAATATATACCTATGTTCGTAAAGTAAGCAAGAAATTACGTGTCTGTTTATGAAAATACATATACTTTCTGGCAAAAATGTATAATTATTGAAATAGTTTCATTATCAACCTATCTAGAATTTAATATACAACATACCCTTCTTATATCAGTGTGGGCATTCCTTAAGCAAACAGCATTCTGTTTCAAGCAATTACCTAACTTTATGCATTAATACTAGCGAAAAAGGAAATATACATTTCTGGGGAATTGAATATTGCAAACAAATTAATGACATATTAAACAATGATACCCCATAGCGAAATCTGGCCACGGGAATAATGCATGAGGGTTACATAAATGTTTTATCCGTCTATAAAAACTGTTATATTTATTAACTGTTTATTTGAAATTGAATGCATTAAGAACTGATAATAAAAGATATATCATACATAGCAATGGTTAGTGATAGAATTCTAGATTTGTTACTTAATATTTACTTACATCAACGTTTTTTGATCTATGAGGGATACCCCTTAGGGGGACGAGATAACTCTACGAGGAGAGTTTGAGCTAATTGAAAAATCGAAAACAAAAGATTATATTTTTTAAAAAAATATTGATTTATATATACGGAAAGTAAGCAAATAAAATCCATTCTAACATAATAAAAATAAAATACACATTTACACTGATATAATACACTTGTATATGTATCAGGTCTGAACAATGTATTTTATAATTAATTTAACAATATTAAGTTAAGAACAAGTTTAATAATTACCAGTGACTCCATGGATTTTTCTTTTATAAAATTGTATACAAAATTTAACAGTTATCTTGATAATTTGTACGGTTTATAATTAATCCCTTAACTGCCGGTTAAAAGTTACGCGATTCGTTTTCCAATTTTATCGTTTTCCACGCAGGCGCGGTTATATGATGTATTGGTGGGGAAGAGGAAGAGAGAAAAGGAATAAATTAGGGAACCCTCTGAAATAAGAAAATCCTTCGTAAACATTGTCAAGGTCCTTTTGAGGCATTTCAAAGCCTTCGGAATAGTTTTATGAATGGCAGAGTACAGAAAAGATCGTATTTCGAAAAGACGTATATATATATATATATGCCCGGGACAATTAATTCTTTAGTTGAGAAAGACATATATATAAGCCAGTGGCACAAAAGAGGTTTAAGTAGTTTTGTAGCTTTAGCATAAAAGTATACATTGTTATTGTATGGACGGAAGTGGGCACAATGAAAATTGTGATTGAATATTGTGTCGCAAATATTGAAAGTTGGAGTAGCACTGAGTTACAAAATTCGCATAATCTTGCATTTACTGTTGCATTTTTATTTCTATCTGAGGCTGACTTTATTTTCCTTATTAAAATAGAAGCCTTAAAATATTTAATTGAATTTTTTTAAAAAAGTTATTTTAATTCCTTTTATTTAGCTGGTGGAGATAAGTGTGAAAGAAAAATAGGTAACACGGAATAAAATTATACATAGAAAGTAAATTTGTTGTCTTGTCAGGGTTTCCTAGTTAATGATCTATCCCAGATTCACAAAGAAGCCTACTTTAAACTAGAACTTGTCTTTCTTACAAAAAAAGGATGCTTAATGTGCTCGAAGCTTTAGAAAAATAAGAAAAGTAAACTTCTTGAACGAGAGAAGAAAGTAATTAAATACAGACATGGAAAATAAGATGCAAGTTACAACTACCGTTGAAACGATGCCTAATCTTTACTGAAAACTTGGCACATCACTATCAATATAACTTGCTTAAAATATCTTGTACACACTCCCTTGCAACACAAGTAAACTCTCTTTTATCTTTGTTTCAATCTCTCGTATGATATTTCCTTCTAGACTGGCTCAAAGTCTTAAATTATATAGAAGAACTGGAAGATATTAAGGAAGCTCAAAAAACTTTGAGAACTGGTTGTGAACTCATTGTAAGAAGAAAAATACTCAATACAGTTGAATTAAGCAAAAAAAAATGGTTCAAGTAACAAAAAGGTTCTGTATAATTCACCTTTGAAAAAATGAAACTCACTACGTTTGTATAATTGTCAAAAGAAAAAAAAAGAACAAGAAAGAAATGAAAGATCGCAATTATTTCTGCATTTTCATTGCAACTGAACGAAATTAATATTAATGTCGATGGCTCAAAGGAAATTAAATTACGTCGTTAATGGGTTAATTAATTATCAGGGTTAAATTGGAATGCTGGGGAACTATGAGATGGTGTTGAATCGCATGTGGCTACAAACATGGCAGTAGATTGAATAGTTTCTTTTTTTTTCAACTCAAATAAAATATCAAAAGTAAATTAATGCTTAGGGGGGCTTATAACCGAATATTTAATAGAATTATTTACCTTTTAATCTCTATATAACCGAACAATCATTTTCATTTAAACCGAATGCGTTTCATTAATTTATATTTTCCAGTAGGTTCATTGCGAATTTTTTTTCTCAGACGTTCCTAATCAATCTAATTCATTACTTTATTAGTATATTTTTTAAATTTCTGAGTCATTATTTCCTAACATAAACTCGTGTATTCATTGTACATCTGCTTATATAGAAATTCTTATTTTCCAAAGACAAAGGAAGGTTTTCATATCACGTGACGTCATAAAGTAACCCAAGAGGATAGTTAAGAAAAAAAGCGCAAGAACACACTATAAATTAGCTAATAGGGCGAAATTTTTCTCTTATCTCACATGTGTTTCCAGTATTTCATATTTCAACTTAAAATCGTCTTAAATTTCAAAATTTGTGCTATTATACTTGAACATTTCTGAGTTATATAGTGGCTTAAAAGATGAATCCTCTAATGCTTGTTGAGTATTTCAAACATACCATGATAAAAATAAAATGTATTGAATATTTTTCAAAACATTTTCTTCAAACCACTGTTGTTGTTTTTTAATTCCAAATTCAGAAAAAATAGAAAATAGATAATATTTTGGAAAATAGAAAATATATACGAATACGCGTGTTTGTATATTACAATTATAACAGAAATAAACGGTAACATACCAAACCTTTACTTTTTAACTCATCATATCTTAAAAAGCGTTAAAAATTTTTCATCCAAATGCTTCCATCATATAAAAATCCTAAATTCTCAAATGCCTATTAATGAATCTGAATCTATTGATAAAAATCTAATCATACTTCGAGAACAAGTTTTAAAACAATTGTTTGCCTAGTTCTGATTAAGTAATCACATTGCCTCGTAAAAAATACATATTTTAGAAATTTATTTTAACTCTATTATTTAAGTTAATTATTTAATCTATTTGCAGCATATTTTAGCTCCGTTTAAACCCTTAACTTAAACAAATGTCTTGATATCAATTGTATCCAATCAAGTGTGTGTGTGTATGCGTGTTTTTGAAAATTATTAAAAAAATTCCACTTTTAACAATTGAACTAAAAGTAAGTGAGTGTGCCCCAATGGTTACGATTAACTTTGCACATCAGTTCACAGTAAATTAGTTTTTGCAACATTTTTTATACTGTTTTAAAGTAGAAGTTGAGGTGGTAGTACTTAACTAGAGCATTGTAAAAAAATAGTTTAAAAAGAGTTTTTAAAAAATAATTGAAAGATGTGTTGTTAATTTCCGTCATGCCACTCACGGGATATTTTTAATGTATTGTTAAATTAACTAAAAATACATTGTGAAGTACTGATACATTTATAAGTATATTTCATCAGTGTAAATATGTATTTAATTTTTATTACGTCAGAATGTATTTTAATTTGCTTCCTTTCAATAAATTAATACTTATATTAAATCTTTTATTTTCGACTTTTCATATGCTTGCGCCCCCCGCAAATGGATATCACGCCCCCACTAGGGTAACGCGCCTCACAGTTTGAGAAACGCTGACCTGTTCCAACCAATTCCATTTGTAATATGACATTAGTTTTTTTTTTTCAATGTGACTAAATTAATTTATTGCTTCAGTGGTAAATACCATAGTCAAAACATTCTCAACCCTAATTTCAAAATCTGAATAAAGGGTATTTAAACGTTGAACATTTTTTGAAACTTCATTCTTCTGGCAAATTGTGTGTGGCCAATTGAGAAACTGAGAAAATTCGCGCCGTCCAATATTACATTCCTTTAGCTTAATTTTGGCAAGAAACGCTGAAATGATGGTTCTTGTTTTGATAAAAAATTTATCTTATCACATATAACTACAAATTAATCTTATTAACTTTAGTAAATAAACCTATTCAATAGGTCAAATCTGGTTTCTATTTGATTAAATTTCCGGTTAATATTCAAGTCACGATCTGGTTCAATGAGAGCCACTATCGTAGACCCCCCCCATTTAGACCTCATGGACCCTAAATTGTTTTTTTCGCTAACGTCAATGCTTTGAATGTTGTCATAGACCCCAGGGGATCGATACAGACTACTTTGGGGATCACTGGTATACGCGAACAAGATTATGCACAAGCATGGGAACTGTTTTCCACTATTGGCCGCATATCGGGGCATTTGGTGACGTATTTTCATTTGACGATAGTATCGCTGAAGACCCGCCGTATAGGGAAGCGTAGCACGCTAAATCTGTCGAAAGCTGAAACATCCTCCCATTGGTGTGCTAGTTACGAGAAGGGGTGCCAGCTCGGGTGCCGTCCTCGTCACTTGACCATAGTTCAAAATGACTAGGGTCGTCTCCAAAAGCTCGTGTAGCTGAACAGTGCGACGTTAACATTCACTCACTATCTCATTCATTTGATGAATTGGTCGATGTTATAATGTGCAAGAACCATTTAATATTATATGAAATTCTTTAATTTTTTATAAAGGTATAATTAAAGCTCATTAACAATTTTAAAAAATGTTTCAAAATAACTTAAATAATAACCCGTGACAGACCAGTCTTTGTATTTAAATAATTAATTTTGAAATAATTTTTGCTCATCAGTTACAAAAGAAAACTAAAAACCTAACCAAAAATTTAAAAAAAATAAAAAATAACCAAACATTTCACAAAGAAAAGCTATATTTTTCAGATACTTTCTAATTACTATAATACATTGAAAAAAAAAATATTTAACAATACTATATTTCTAGTTAGCTAGGAGCAATATTTTAAACTTAATAAGACAATTTGTCTTC